>CAUYQV010038267.1:0-77551 GCA_963574575.1 Galagoides demidoff | reverse complement strand
AAAATGGCTGGGCGTTGTGGCGGGCGCCTGTGGTCCCAGTTGCTTGGGAGGCAGAGGCAGGAGACTCGCTTGAGCCCAGGAGTTGGAGGTTGCTGTGAGCTGTGATGCCATAGCACTCTACCCAGGGGGATAGCTTGAGGCACTGTCTCAAAAAAAAAAAAAAAGAACATTGCATAGATAGAAAGATAAAGAAGAATACGTTTGGGAAGTTTACCTAGATCTTAGATATTTTTCAGTAAAACTCATCATTACTCTAATTTTGGGGAGGCTAGGAGGTGGGAAACTGGATTTGGTTTCCTTTTGGATGTGACACTTCTTGCTCAACTTTGATGGAAAAGCCAGGAAAGGCAGCCAGCTGCAGCACAAGCATATTACCTGTCCCCTCCCTAATTCTGTCATTCACATTCATCACACTCTAGAATTGGTTCTCCCCATAGACATTGAAATCCGTAAAAATTTGGGTTTAAATAATTATCATTAAAAAGGGTAAAAACTTTTTTACTTTGAGTTATAAAGTACTTTTAACTATTTCTTTTCTTATGAAACTTGCATTCTTAACATTTTTTAACCTTCAAATAGCCCAATCCTTTGACCTCTCCTCTTTTATTCCCTGTATATAAAAATGGATTCAAAGTCAGCTGGGAAAATAATGGCTAAGCTGCTGACTGAATCACATTGCATTTTAAAGCATACTTCAGCAGTTTCGTTTTTTGACCTAGACATCTCTTTATAGCCTTCTGTCTTCATAATCTACTCCAAATTTCCTGCTTACCTGCAAGAGATTCCTGCAACGTATTTTGTTGCCCCTTTCCATTCATTTGTTGAGCTCACGAAAATCCCTGCTTAAAATATGACATTGGTGAAAGCTATGAAGAAAACAGCTATTGTTCAGGCTGGAAACGTCTGTGGCCAAGAATAGCAATGATTTCTCTGGTGCCATTTCTATCATCAGCATTCTTATTCCTGGCAATTTGACATCAGCATTTGGGGATTTTATTGAACAAAGGAGAATAGAATTAATGAGCCAACAAAACTGATCAACATCAAAGACTAGATATAGTTGAAAAACATAAGCAAAGGAATGAGTGTGTTCAATGATGTTAGCACATCACATGGCTATTCTAAAGGATGTCAACTGTCAACCTCTTAAATAAACAAAACATAAGGGTTGGTCCTGCAATTCCCTCTTCTGAGTATAGATTTGGACACAATCCCAGTGAGCATATCACCAGTGTATAATGAAAGATTCTCCCTAATCTGTAGCACTTTACACCCAAAGCCGTTCAATTGAATTTTCAGAGCTTTCTAATGCCTATTTAATTCAGTTGTTATGACTATGCATACAAAGTACACAATTATTCTAACAAGCATCAGCCAAAAGGAAAATGTTGTAAAACATATATTTATAAATTTAAGTTAGTCTACATACTCCCTGGTGAGGTAAGAAACTAGGATCGTGGCTATTTCCTAGGCTTCTAGCAATAAGATAATTAGGACTCAATACCAGGAACTAGGATCGCCAGCTGGGGCAAACAGTGAAGCAGAAGAGAGACGTGTTAGGAAGCTCTCACTAACTGACAAGCAAAAACCACACTCCTTAGTCTGTAGTCCACCCTGTGGTTGAGTTGAGACACCCAAATGTGGTTCTGGGTGGCTCCTCATATCCTGAAATTTTATAACTGGGTTAGGTGTCATAGTCAAATTAAATATAGCATTCAGACACTTTGCGGTTACAGCCTAAATTGCTCTGATAAGTCCGCTCAGCCCAATTTCTCTACCTCACTGGGGAAGCTTGATGAGAAAGGAAGCTTCATAAATCTAAATGTTCTTGATTGTGTACACAACCAGAATTTTAGGAGCATTGGCTTCTAATCCTAATCCAAGGACTCCTCTTATTTTAGAAGTTTATGAAATGATTTACATTTGTGGCAGTTTTCTTCATGGTGGCCCAAGGAGAATGCTGGTACCCTAAGTCAGTATAATGAAACTACACATTATATTTCAAATTGTATATGAAAACACTACACTGTACCCCATGTTTGCATTAATGTACATGGCTATTATTTAATAAAAAAAAATTAATCGTTTTAGGAGTTCACATGTTGCATTTTTTCCTTTGAGAGTTTTGGTGAACTATATTTTCCAAGGATTTTATCCATTTCGGCTGTTTTCACTTTCATCGATAGTATTATGTGCTGTCACCTCCCAGGTCTGTGGCATCTGTAAAAATGGCACCGTTTTTATTCTTGACTTCCGTTATTTTAAGCATCTCTTTTCTCTGTTTAATTTGAATCACCAGGAGTTTATAAATAACGAATCTTTTCAAATAACCAGATTTGGCTCTGTGAATCTTTTCCACCATGTGCTCATTTTCTATTTTATTAATTTTGTTCTAATCTTTGTTATTTTTGTTTTTCTTTCTTTGGGTTTTCTAACTTTTTGAGATTGATGTCTTTGCCTGCTTCCCATAGGCGATCACACACAGAAACAGCAATATTATTGCATATATACCTGCCGCACATTTAATCATCTTTTTATATTTGCAGAACAAGGCCTACTTTAAGTTAGTATCAAGATATAAGTGATCCCTACAGCCATCCCTTGATGCAGGGCCATAAATGTGCTTGAATCAGACACATTTTGCGCCATGTCCTTTGAAATAATTCTCGTGAGTCCTCACTGCCTGTGTGAATCAACTACAGATATTTGCCTTTTCTTCCTTTTCGTGGCATATTTCTCGGAATAGCCTTCCTGGGCAGCTTCTCTGCTCCCTTCATGATGAACCAAATCTTTCACCCAAGTTTTTTAAAAACTTATTTTTTCTCAGAGATTTGCAGCTTTCACCCTACCATCTGAACATGTCCTCTTGGGAGATGAGACTCAACTCAAATTTCATCTTCCCCGGGAGTCTTTTAACAAGTCTCACTTGTTAGTTACTAACAGCATATTTAATAAAGTAGATGTTCAACACATATTTCTCATATAAATGAATAAACCTCAACCTCTTTCTATCTATATTGATATATATTTATATATTCTATAAAGCCTAATTGTCAGACTATTATAAATTTTTATTAATATATCTAAATTTTCTTGACATTGTGATATTTCTATATGAGAGTGTTAATTATCTGATTTTTTTTTTAGGATTACAGAAGCAATGCATATTTGTTTTATCCCAACTTTTCTCCAGTGTTTGACTTAAGAAGGGGAGTTCCCCTACAATTCCATCCTGAAAGTTGAATGGTATCATACTGGTGCTCATACGTGGTAAAAACTCATTAAGCCTTGAGCATTTTCTGTGTAGAGTGTTGAGACGCATCTCACTTGTCTTGGGACCGTGTTGGGGACTTACCCAATCTCTGGTTGAAAGACAAGCTACTCTTATTTTTCGCTTTTACTGAACAGTGCTATGGTGAACATTCTTGTTCCTATATCTTTGGCTATTGTGAATATTTCTAAAAGATGCATTTCTAGAATAGACATTGCTGGGTCAAAAGATGAAGTCCCCTATTTCAAGTGTATATATGAGAGTGCCTTTCCTCCACAGTCACGCGAAAGCTGCAAAATATTAAACTTTTTTTTCATTTTTTCATCCTATAGGCCCAGAATATTGTGTTGTGGCTTCCTTATTTTTATTTTCTTTAATTTATTTTCACATTTACTGGATGGCATGTACACTGTGAACTCTTGTGATGATGCTGTGTGCTCATCCAGGTTCTTTTATGACCTGTCAGGTGGGGCGGCCAACACATGCTCTCGGGCGGGGACAGCTGTCTGCTCACGTGGTGTTTCGGGGTGCATCTTGTCTGACGGTGCACTTTGCCACAGTCAGTCTGCCTCATACATTCACACTTGCAAACTTACTCTGTGAAGCTGATAAAAGCCAATGGCACTATTCCAGTGTTTCTCAACTGGGGCTGTTTTTGCCTCTGCCCACAGGGTCGTTTGGCAATGTCTGAGACAATTTGGGTTGTTTAGCCGGGAGTGGGGGATGCTCCTGGGTAAGGGCAGATACCAGCAAAGGTCCTGCCGTGCACAGGGCAGCCCCACAGCAAAGTGGCATCCAGCCCCAGTGTGGATGGCACGGAGGTGGGGAGACCCTGCTGTGTGTTCCCAAGGCCCATTTTAGGGCTCGCATGATTTGATTCCTTCTACCAGGGGAGGACCAGTTTGCATCAATTTTAAGGTTTTGTTCCCCCAAACTGGGATGTATCTTACACGTGATTGATTAGAAAGTATTACGGTTAATTTTGATGGGCAGAATTACTTTTTTCTTTTCTAATGATACATTAAATCATGGTGTGCTTAAATCTTACCATTCACAGCCACACATTTGATGAAATGTGGTAATATGATCATGTCCTTTTACCTCTGTGTAGGTATAAATCTAATTTCAGTGTAAGACTAGAAAGTCCCACGTGTGGCCTGCCGGGATGATTGCTGTACTTGTAGGTGGTAAAATCAACCAGCGTCTAGCCTGGCATTGACAAGCTTTCTGCCTTGTGTTTGCTCAAAGGCAAAAAGTAACATTCAATGCCTGAAAGAAAGTTTACGTTTGATTTCATGTTAAAGCAATTCCTTTTGGATTTAGTAAATAGCTATAGAATATTGATAGAATGCTCAAATTTAGTGCAGAATGATTGATTTTTTCATTTGGGAGGTTATGTGTCATTCTTGTATCTGTTGTTTTTCTCCTTCACTTAAATTCATTACCTTGAAATTCAGGAAAATGATTGAAAACCAAAGGGCATTCAACGTTGGCAGAACATTTGTTGGTTGCTGGGTCCTTCAGCCTGAACAGTTACAAGCAGCCCAATAATTCCCAGGAATCTGTCCTCACTGGATTTTGGGGAAAGGTCATGACAGGCAGGAGTAGCTCCTTCTCAGATCTGGGTTTGTTAAAGGTGATGATCACCTAAACTAAAGCATATTCAGATCACAGCAGCACAGCTCAGTGGGGTGAACTTTTATTCCTGGCTCTTATCGAGGAAAATCTGTGTCTGGTTGGAGGGAAATGGATTTCCGTGCAGACTGTCATTTCTCTTTTGCATTTGTATAAGTGAGAAAAAAATTAGATGGCTAAAGGTGGCAGTTTTGAGTGATTAAGAATGATCTGGATTAGCCTTAACTTCCATAGGTCACTATAAGGTAGCTGCCGAGACTCCGCAGCTGTTTTTGGTTTGCAGCAACTGACAAAGAAGCACAATGGCTGCGGAGGCCCCTGTTAGTGGGCGCCCCGCTCTCTCAAAGACAAACAGCTCTCGCTCCCAAGATACAGAAATACTTTGCACTCCAATTTACAGATTAGGCAAAACCTCTTGGGTTAAGGGTCACTAAAGGCAGTTGGAAAATTTCTTTGTGAACCTCCCAGTTCCCTGGTTGTTAAAGAAAACAGTAAAATAAAAAGAGCTCCCCAGTGCAAGAATTCCATAAACCAGAGAGTGACGTGGGAGACACTTTAATGCTTTCCATTCCTGATGAAAAACCCTGAACAGCTTCAAGTAACACGGAGTCCAATATCTCAAATCCTTGTTCAGTGTGGGAGGTGAGATTTGGGTGCCTGAGCTATCTGGGAGCAGATCGGCAGTGCTTCATCTATAAGAATTCAAATGTGTGAGTTTAAAAATGGTGACTTGCCTGCTTGAAAGAAGTTTCACAGGTGTTTGGGGAAATCCCACTCAGGACGCCTTGTTTTCCTTTTTCTGCTCTTCTTGGGGAAGGAGCACATGGAGGTGTGGTTCTCAGAAGTGGAGACCTACTGTGTGCCCTTGTGCACATGCCCTTTGTTTCCAGTGAAGCCCTGGGCCAGTGGGCCAGTGGTCAGGGGGGCCCACTGCTGCAGCCTTCCAGATGGCCCTCATTAGAGCTGAAATTGACCGAGGGAAGCCCCCAGGGCATCCTAGAGGCCTTGGAGACCATGCATGAGTTTGAGCCCCTGATTTCCAGGAGCTAATGTTTCAGAGAAAATAAGAGCGGCACCTTCTAAACACTAGGGCTTTTCTTTTGAGTGGCTCAGGGCAGTGACTCCCCATCTCTCCCCCTGCTTCTCATTCACCACCCCCATTTCTGTGCAGGTTGCAAAGGAGGGGTTTGGCACTTTCCCACATCTCTTTGGGAAAGTAAATGAGGGTGATGGGCAGAGGTGTTTCTAGAGAGTGGGGATAGGGCACTGACATGGATCCTGGGCTGGGGACTGAAGGCAGGGGGTGCGTCCGGGAGGTCTCCATGCCCACGAGGCATGTGTATGTCTGAGGAGCCCACGAATCAGAAGGGTGGAGAGGGAAGGATGCTGAGTCCACTTCTTATGTCCTTTCTCTTGGGTCAAAGTGCTGTTGTCATTTTGGCATATTTTTCTCTTTACCTAAGTTTTCATTTGGCTGCTAAAGGCAGCACCCCATCTTCCTCATGCTTTGGTGACTGAAACAATACTTAGTGTCCATTTGATGCCAATCAAGACTTGACAAATGGATGAAGGATCGTGGCAGAAGAACATTTTCTGCTGTAAGAATGTTGCCTAAGTCTCCCTTAAGAAATATTCTGATGGCATTCCAATGCTGGATCACTCCAGTCACTCCAAAGCTTAGTGCCTGAGAGCCAAGTGCTCATTTGATTCTTTGTTATCCCTCCTGGTCCCGGGCTGCCCGGGCTGAGATGGACGTCCTCTGCTCACAGTCTTCTACACGGCTGCCTGTCAAGCGGCAGTTGGAGCTCGAGTGATTGTAAAGCTTTCTTCACTTACACCTCTGGGGTGCTGCTGTCCGCTGGGGCAGATGGCGGAATACCCACAAATGGGCTGCCCGTGTGGCTTGGGTTTCCTCCCTGTATGGCTGCTGAGTGGCTCTTCCTAGGAAAGCCGGGTAGCTTCTTCACCCCCGAGGTAGCTTTGGGAGCTGTGTGGCTGAGCTCTGGCACAGTCACAGGCCCACGCAGGTTCAGGGGGTGGGCACATGGGCCCTGCCTTTTGATGGGAGCAAAGTCAGTGTCACTTTATGGAAGGCCATGTCCAATGGGGAATCTCACTGGGTCATCTTGGGAATACAGTTGTCGTGGCGGTATCAAGGGCAAGTCTAGAAATGCAGTGAATCTGCCATTCTGATGATTTCTAACAAGCTCATGTGATACCAACACAGGTCCAGAAACAGCCTGATTGGAAATGAATCTAGTCAGAGCTAACTTCACAAAGTTCCAAGGGCTGAGTAGTATATAAATGGGAACTGTCACTTTATATTGAAACTCCAGACAAATCTGCTGTAAATGTATCGTGAAGCAGGCAAAGTGGAGGATGCGCCCTCATCCATTCATCGTTCATTCATTCAGTACTTTTATTTATTGAAGGTCTACTTGTGGCCAGGTACCATTAGGTCTGTAACTGGGGTGGACGTCCTGTCTGATGCACTCACTTGCCTGCCTAATTTCCCAGTGCCTTCGTCGGGGGAAATTGCCCAAAGAGGCCACCTCCCCAGCATATGCACTGGACACCTGGGGGAGGAGAAGGCTGCCTATTGGGTGGGCCCCCCACTATCTCATCTATTATCTGCCACCTAATTAGTGTGAGTGAGTGTATGTCAGCATGTGTATGAGTGAGTGTGTGTCTCTGTGTGTGAGAGTGTGTCCGTGTGAGTGTGTATTTGTCTGTATGAGAATGTGTGTCTGTGCATGCCAGTGTGTGTATGAGTCTGTATCTCTGTGTGAGAATGTGTTTGTGTGTGCATGCCAGTGTGTGTATGAGTGTGTCTCTGTGAGAGTGTGTGCGTGTGTGTGCATGCCAGTGTGTGTCTCTGTGTGAGAGTATATGCGTGTGTGTGCATGCCAGTATGTGTCTCTGTGTGAGAGTGTGTGCGTGTGTGTGCCCACCAGTGGATGAGTGTGTGTCTCTGTGTGAGAGTGTGTGTGAGCGTGTTGGAGGAACCACAGACAGCTAACAACTGAAGTACCAGCTATCATCTCAATGTGGAGCGAGACCCTTCCTGGGATTGGGCCACGGGCGTTTGACAACAGGCAGGGGCCCGATGCTGAGTGCATTCTGTCCAAAAGTGAGGAAAAGGATGGTCGTTTGGCCACGGCTGGCCTACGAGAAACCATGCAGGCCCATCCCAAGGCCGTTGTCTCCTACCTTTGAGAGTACCTCACCCATCCTGGGGGAGTCCCAAGCTCAAGTGAAACGCGGGGCCTGTGAGCAGCCTCTCCTGCACTAGGCAGGACACTGCCAGCCCTGCCCTCTCCCGGCTCTCTGGGCTGTGTGGCCGCTTCCTTTGCTTATCACCGACTGCTGAGCAGACACCTATTGAGGGGAACTTCTGCTTCTTGTCTGCAGGGAATGGGAAGAGTGGCGGGGAGAGGAGTGCCCGCTGCGTGCTGAATCTCCGTTGAATGAGTCCACAGAGTTACTAATTGATTTCAAACAGCAAATTGGCACAAGTGAATTGAATGAGTCCTTAAAGTCACAGAGCAGCTGGGCATGGAGCCCAGGCCTCTGTGGTCGGACGCCATTGGGCTCTTCCTCTGGGAGGACGATCTCGAGTGTACCTGCCCTCCAGCACACCTGTGGAGCCTGCTCACCTAACAGAAGTTAGCTCTGTACTCCTGTTCTTCAGTTTCTGCCTGAGCCAGCTAAGAGTTAGTGGGCAGCACTGTGGGCCCTGGCCCTGCTGAGCCCAGGGTGCTTTTCTCTCCTGCCAGGGGGTTTTTTCTGCACACGCATCGTGGGGCTGCAGGGCTGGGGAGCTGCTGCTATCACAGTGCTCAGGCCTGGTCCTTCTCCTCCGAGATGCTGCTTACACACATCAGTCATGTTTGTTTCTCTATAAAAACAGCAGGCTCCCCGATGAAACACTGCCTTAATTACTGTTCTGCCGGAGCACACTGAGAACCAGCCTCTCTGCTCGACTGGCAGAGCGAGAGGAAAATAGATCCTAAACCTCAGTGGCCGAGCCTCCTCAGATGTGGGTCAGCGGCTCAGCCACACACCGCCGCCCCGACAGCCGTGAACACAAACAAACATCTCTCACCCACTGACCTCGGGACTCCTCCGTATATGAGCCACAGTGGAAGGGATAAAAAGGACACGCTATAGATATTTTTAAGTGCAAGTGAAGACAGAAGGGGGAAAGTGGCAAAGTGGGCTATATTTTTTGCAAATGTTGCCAACTCACTGTACTTTGCTTCAGTGTTTGGATGACCTAAAAGTCAGTGCACTTGTGTAATAAGATAAATTTCAGGAAATCTTCCATATTTAGTTTATTTTCCTGGTTAGTTTTTTTATTTCCCCCCCTTTTTTTCTGTTTAGTTTTAAAGCTTATTTTATTTCATATATGTGTATAAAATACCATTTTTATAAGTGCTATGCTGTAAGCATATCCTAAAGTATACACCCTTTTTTTAAGAAAGGAAGGTACTACAAATTATTTTTTACATCTCACATATTATAGTATAACCCATATTCCTCTTAAAGCACTCAGTTCTGGAAAGGATCTCCCAATATCTATGTTCAGGCAAGTGTCTAGCTTTGAGGTCAGTATTCTGTACTGTGCACTCTAATTTACCTAATTTGATGTGACTTGCTTTGGGAAAACACATTGAACCATCTAATATTATTGTGAAAGAAAATATTTTTCAGCTTTCAAAGTTATGAATAGGCAACTTCCATGGTTGAATCTAGCCCCCTAGAAATCAGACCTTTGGTCTTAATGTGCAGCTGTGTAATTCACATTTGTTCCCCAAGCATATATATTTTTTTATGTTCTGTAATAATGAAAGATTAAACTTTCAAAAAATGTATACAAGTATTTTGGTTTTAATTTTATGCATAAAAGTGAGAGAGTTTTGTACACAATATCAGTTCAAGGAATGTGAGGTCAAGCCTTAGGCATACCCAGAGTCTCTCTCAGGGCCTTTTCGAGGGACGTTTAGCACCCTCTAGTGACAACAGTTCAAGCAGTTCAAAGGGGCACTGGCTACAAGGTTCATGGCTGGTTTCCAGCTAGCAAATAAACAATGCAGTGTAGTATTTTGGGCAGTAGGTGGTTGCTCCCTCAGATTCTTGTGGCAAGATTATTTTTGTAGGCCTAAATAAAGGATGGAATAGTATCCAGTGAGCAGCTGCCCAGCGGGAAAACCTTGATTTTTTTCTTCTGACTTACGGTCGCCAGTACATTCAGAAAGAACATTTCCAATAAGGGCTGAGTACTGCAACCTCTCCCTGGACGTGTGTGTTGGCATCATACGACAACAGCAGATGAACTCTAGATTCAGCGATGACCGTAGGGGTGAGTTGGCAAGGAACTGGTCTGCCTTCACTCCAGCTGTGCCCCTGCGTCCTCTGCATTCCTTGCAATGGGAGATGGTGCCGGGATGGTTCATGCACCTGACTTCAAGGATGGTCATAGGGTTTAGTGAAGCCTGCAAGGAGCCTGGTGATACTCATGTGAAAATAAATGGATTTGTGGCAGATATTTTTTGCCTTGGCTTTATTTCTGATTTCATTTGTGGTATAAATATGAATGAATCATCAAACTGAGAGATGTCAAAATAAGGCCATCTTATTCTAAAACTAAAAGAAGTCTTTAAAAAACCAGCTCTTTATGCAGTTATTTGATGCAGGTTTCTCTGTAAATTTCTATCAGCTGAATGTTAGTATAGTATAATTTATTATCTTTCTTTAAGGAGCAATCTGTATTTTCTTTTAAAAATCATTCGTGAGGAATCACACAAGACAAAAATGAAGGATGATGTCTAGCATCTTATTGGGGAGACTAAAATTCTTACTAGAGATCAAAATCTAAGTAAATTTCAACAGCCCAAGATAACTTCTCATGTGACCAAGATTGATGACCGAGGACAGTACCAAGAAACTTTGGACCTGAGTTGGGGGCAGAGGGTGTGTCAGCCTCTGTGGGGGATGGACAGATGCCTGTGAGCCCTCAAGTTGCATGCCTTTTGGGCACACCAAACCTCGTGGTGGCCAGCAGCAGTCCGATGACTGTATGTTCAGACACACCCAGTTATATGGATAAAGAAATTGAAACTTGGGTAGTGCTTGTGGCTCGAAGGAGTAGGGCGCTGGCCCCATATGCCAGAGGTAGTGGGTTCAAACCCGGCCCTGGCCAAAAACTAAAAAAAAAAAAAAAAAAAAAAAAGAAAAAAATTGAAACTCAATGATTCATAAATTGTAAATAGAAACATAATAATCGAAACAGCAAATTTAAACGTTCTTTTAAGTTATTGTGTCAAAATAATTACTCTCCTCTTATGTTATTTTTTTAAAAACCACTAATAATTAATTGACACATTCAGGGTTCCTGTTAAGGGTTTCAGCCTTCTGGCATTTTTAGAAGCATGGGAGTTGAGTAAGAGCAAAGTTAGCATCAGCTTGAGAGTGCATGGATGCTTATGAAATTGTGCTTATTGAAATCATTGCTCCATTGGAGTCTACAGAAATGAACTGACTTGTGCTTCAAAATTAAGGAAATTGCAACTTGGTGTTGAGAAGTTGAGCATTTAGTATGTGACAACAATTTCCTTGTATCAGTTCAGATCAACCTAGAGGTTGAAGAATACAGTAACCACTGGGAGAAAGTATTGAAACAGTAGTTAAATTGTAATTGGAGTCTTTCTTTTCTTTTCTTTCTTTTTTTTTTTTTTTGACAGAGTCTCACTTTTTTGCCCTTGGTAGAGTGCCATGGCATCACAGCTCACAGCAACCTCAAACTCTTGGGCTCAAGTGATTTTCTTGCCCTAGCCTTCCAAGTAGCTGAGACTACAGCGCCCGCCACAAAGCCCAGCTGTTTTTAGAGACAGGGTCTCACTTATTCTCAGACTGAGCTCTAGCAATCCACCCACCTCAGCCTCCCAGAGTGCTGGGATTACAGGCATGAGGCACCACACCCAGCTGGATTATTTCTTCATATGCCTCTGGGGGAATATGTTAGCTCTCCTACTCTCACAGACACACCTCCCCCCTCCCCCACATTCTCTCTTTCACACACACACACACACACACACATACCCTCACACAGTTGTATCCAATGGGACAAGGCTGGAATTATGAAGTGTGCTTTGAATAGAAAAACGGTCCTTAAGTAGCATGAAACAGGCAACCTTGAGGGCCGAGGGCGCCTTGCACTCTGTGTGTTCTCAGGCAAATCCTCCAATTGATATGGACGGAAAAGTTCCACTGGGTGATGGAGTTTTCCATTGTGGGGGCAGCTCCAGATGCTTGATTCTTATCTACAATTTCAGGCACGTCCCTGGCAGAAATCCTTGGGACATCCTTCTTGGAGGACTTTGGTGAACGATCCAGACGTTATGCATTTTAAGATCCATGTGTCATCTTAAGGACAATATACGGCGTGTTTGTCCCATTGTCCTGCCCTTAGCGAGCCTGCGTCTCATGGGTGGGTCCCAGGCTCTGCAGTTTTCTGTGTGCAGAGTTTGAATGTGAGTAGACTGACTGAGGCTTCCCGAATGCCAGGACACCTGTGACTGGACAGAGCCCCGTCACTCCTGCTTCCTGGGCACCCAGCACAGTTCCTGGCATAGAAAAGGCACGTCATTAGTATCACCTCAGTGGATTAATGTTGCATAGATGACTGCCACCAGACACACAAGCATGTCTTGGGTTTTCTTACTAAAATTAATTTTAAAAAGAGATGGTTTATTCTTGTTGTCAGACATTTTAAAAGAACATGCAGTTTGGTCTGCTTACAAAAAGGGTTTGACAACCAGCTACTGTGAGCTTCAGATCATGCAGCACATGCCTGCATTTCCAAATATTTACAGAAACATAGAATATTATATATTCCTCGTGTATTTTTACATTAATTATCATTTGTGTTTATTATAAAAATTTCAAAAATGCAAAGGAGAAGGGGGGAGAGAGAAAGTTCTCTACTCTTCATATTGCAGTGTGTAGCCTGATGATATTTTTGGTTTGCTTTTACCTTTTTTCTGGAGACAGAGTGTCACGTCACCTCCAGTAGAGTGCTCTGGCGTCACAGCTCGCGGCCACCTCAGACTCTTAGGCTCAAGTGATTTCTCTTGCCTCAAGCCTCTCAAGTAGCTGGGATTACAAGCCCACCACAACACCTGGTTATTTTGAGAGGCGGGGGTCTCGCTATAGCTCACCCTGGTCTCAAACTCTTGAACTCAGGTGATCCGCCCGCCCTGGCCTCCTAGAGTGCTGGGATTACAGGCCTGAGCCACCGGGCCCGGCTTGCTCTTTCATTTTTAATAAAGTGGCTCTGTGATGTGATTCTCCTTTATAATAGTGATTTTTTTTTAACTTACCAGCAGCCTATCAAGCAGATTTCCGTATCACTAAGTGTTCATCCACGACCTTATCTTCCTGCAGTATTCTATGATGTGAGCATTTCTCTGTGTGGATGTTGGATACAGGGATAGATAAATAATAAAGAAGCCACCTGGGATTCTTCTGCTGTGTCTTCACGACCGGTGGAGGTTGAGAAGGCCCTGCTGTCCTCGTGTCACGCTGAGGATGTGTTGCTGTCCACCACAGCGTCCTCACTGTCTGAGCTTCTTCCCCACGTTCCACATAGAGAGGTTAGTAAGAGAACAAGGGGGAGAACTTGCTGATTAGAAAATGGGAAGAAATTATTTTAGGACAAATAAATAAGGTGACTTCTTTTATTGTTACAGTAAATTTATGGTGCATTTATTTTACGTTAGTTCCTTTTTCTATTTGGAGCAAAATAGGAACAAACTTATGAAGGGTTTTGGTAAATTCCTGGGTCAGGTGTTCCTGATGGGTGACTACAAAGTGGAAATATTAACTTAATCTAGAGGCGCTGCTGTCCATGGACTCTGGGTGTGCTGAGCCGGCTCAGTGCAGTGTGGACTGTGTCTCGGGGAGGGTGACAGTGGACCCTGTCCCGATGGGCTGTGGCAGGATGGTTCCCAGATAGAGGCCATCTGCCACATTGCTCCCTGGCTGGGTTTTCCTGGTGACCTAAAGGTCACCTTCCACCAGGGAGAGGACGTGTCTGGTTGGAATGGCAGCCTAACTCTTAGGCTGCTGGGTAGCCAAGGGCTGAGGCCATTTACTAGCATAGACTTAGGGGGAGGGGGACAAAGGCAAACTGATAGTAGTATCTTTAGATAGCTTCCCCCTAGAATAATTTTTGGGAAATGGTTACTATACTACTATATTCTAATTAATTGATATGCCTTATGCCAGGCGTCCTCAAACTATGGTCCGCAGGCCACATGCAGCCCACCTAGGACATTTATCCGGCCTGCTGGGTGTTTTTGCTGTTGCTGCCTGTCCTGCTTAGCAGGTGACTCGTCCCGGGGCCCGCAGTCCAGCTCTCCAACGGTCTGAGGGACAGTGAACTGGCCCCCTGTGTAGAGTAAACCCCACGCAACACCCCTGTTTAAAAAGTTTGTGGACGCCTGTATTAGGCTGTCAATAGCCAAACAGAGTTTTCTTAAAAAAAAAAAAAATCTTTGCATTAAATATTGTGAGATTACTAGGCTTGGCTGCTATGATGACCTTCTACTCGTCAGGAGTTCTCTTTGAAGATGACCAGAATTGCTCATTTTGTTGTTAGAAATGAAGATTTCCCTTCTTTAGCTTTCCTAAGAAGGTTCATAACTCCTTGTCTCTAAAGCAACTTTATTAGATCGCTTTTGATATTTTATGCATTTCCAAACTTGGAGACAATGAAACGTATGGATCAAATCTTCAGGGAAAAGATCAAATAATAGCATCTGGTTTCCTTGGTTAAATACCCACAAGAAAAAAATAAGTCTGTAATAAAACAATATTTTTATTAGTTAAAGAATAAAGGAGATACGTGTTTATGAAATAGGAGAGAGAAAGAGGGGGGAGAGAGTGGGAGAGAGGCAGGGTGAGAGCGAGAGGGAGGGTGAGAGGTGTGAAGATGCCGATCGGGCAGAGCAGGTGATGTGAATCGCCAGGAGTCCAGTGGGGCAAAGTTAGGAGTTCTTTGCATTATCTTGTAACTTTTCTGTAAGTTTGAAATTATTTCAAAATAAACAACTAAAAAAATCTCACTGTTCATCATTTGATTTGAATTAGGCAAGAACGAAGGAGTTACAGTCAGATCCTCACTGACAAGTTAGGTCCCCATAAGGTGCTGGTGGCTTCCTGCTCCTGGGAACAAGCAAGGGCTGCTTACATACCAGGAGGTGGCCGGGGGAGGGACCACGCAGAATGTTCTTCCATGGCGGTTTTGTTAGCAAAGGGGTCATCTTATTTAAAGCTGAGCCCCGTGTCCTGGAAGACCAGATTTAACATTTTAAATGGATGCTGCTTAGGAGGGACAACACCAACAAAATGCAAGGAATCTCGGTGGAGCCAAGAGAACTTTTTCCCCTCAGCTCTCCAGAATTCTAGTGGAAGCTGCCCAGATAAAACAACTCTGTGCTTTGAAATTTTAGGGGAAACAAAATTTTAATCAGCCTACCATCTTATTCATTGTTCAGAGATGAAAAGAGCGGAAGTCAGCGCCCCTCGGAATGGAGGTGCTGAGAACTCACCAGGTTCTGACTTTCACCCAGAATGAGATCTCTTGCGATGTCTGTTCTCTTTCCCTTTCCCTTTTCTCTCCTTTCCTTGCCTTTTCCCTCCCCTCCCAGTCCGCCCCTCCCCTTCGCTCCCTTTTTTCTTTCCTTCCTTTTCTTCTTGACCTTCTCTTCCTTCCCCCCTCCTCTGTCTTCTCCTCCTTTGCTCATTCCCTTTTTCCTTCTCGTGTTTCTGGATGAATCAGGACAGTACAAGAAAAAGCAACCTGGGCTAGTGTACAGGACTCTGACGTCTGAGGCCTGAAGTGTGAGATCCGTCCCCTCCGTGTCCACCCCTGGACCTGGGAGCAGCCGGCTGACTCAGGCCTGGGTCTATTGAGTTCTGTCCGAGAGTCGCCCACTGACTCAGGCCTGGGTCTATTGTGTCCTGCGGCTCTTCTGTCCAGACCACACCTCTTTATGGGACCCACTTCTGTGTAGCTGGATTCAAAGCAAAATGTTGTTTCTTCCAGAGAACAAGTAATTTCCTGAAAATGAGTAATTAAAGTCCCGAAATCCTCCAAGTAATGTTCAGGCCTGCATTGGCTGTACTTCCTGCAAGTAGAAAACAGACGTGTGACCCTGAACTTACAGGTTGGATTTTAAACACTTAGTGTGGTCTTCGCAAGTCATCTCTGGCTGGCCCAGAGTTCCGCTGGGACTGCTGTCAACCACACTGATGCCTCTCGGGTGGGACCTGCTCCTTGACATTCTAACACACTTGTGGCAGCTTTGTCATTTGGATTTTCCATACATATTGGACAGGCTTATAGTTTTCTTGTTTACTTTGATTCTAGAGTCTTTGGGTTTTTGATGCATTTTTTGTGGAGCACATAAAAATTGCATTAAATTTGGAAGGAGAAAATGAAACTGTTCTAGAACACTTCTTTGAAATGTTTACTAAATATAGGTTGTTAAGAAAACTAGCCAGCAAGTGGCCATTATTAAACACAATTATTTATTAACGTGAAATAAATTCCACCTGTGAAGTTTCCTTTTCTAAGCTGGTATCTCAAGTCCTCCTTGGTTCTAATTGGGAGGTAAGGCCACAGAGAACCAGGCCTGGAAGGGCTGGCACCCGGCGCTAGGGTGCCCTCGAGCCTGGACTCCAAGGTGCGTGAAGCCCAGGCGAAGCCACGCGGAGCCTCGCCCGCCGCACCTGCATCCTGCCTTGATCTCTGCACAGTGTGTCACACTGGTCACACCTGCTGCGGCCGTCACAGTCGCAGGCAACTGATGACTTTTTTTTTTTAATTGAAAAAAAAAATCTCCTGGCTGCATATCATCAAGAAAAACAGCATTGTTTTCAGGGTCGCTTATCTCTCCACTCCCAAATATCCTGTTTCTTCGGGCTGGGCAGCCAGGACCAATAGAAACCTCTTCCTGCCATTGGCTGACTTCATTTCCCAGACTTAGCACAATCTCATCCGCTCTAAACAACCTCATCAAAACTACTTTCTGGTCAGAGAGAAGCAATAATTATTATTAACATTTATTAACGATCAATAAACTTGATTGCATTATGGCCAGCACTATTAAGGTAAGGAAAGGGTTCCTTTTAATTTGACAAAATCTTGTTCTTGTTACTCTTTTCTCTGGTTTCCTTTATCAAGGCAGATAAGTCAGGGTTGGGCAACACCCCCACTGCCACAATAGAGGACAACAAGATTTCCTTTGCGCTGCCTAGTAAATTTCCTTTTTCCTACTCCAACCATCCGCAAGGCTTAAAAACTTCAAACTCAGAAAAAAATTGGGTTTTCTAAATTCACTGTTGAGTGCTGTGGATTACTTTTGCAAAGCCTTTTCGGAGCACTTCTGAATTTTCAGATTCTTTAACTATCCCTAACAGTGCCTGGACGTTGTCTGAGAAAAGGCACCAGACTCGGTGAGGTTGCAAGGCGGGAGAAAGGAAGCGTTGGGCTTGTGAGTGATGAACTCTGGAGGTCCTGCAGTGACTCCTTAGCATCAGGGATGGCAGCCAGTCGCCGTGGAGATGGAGAGACACTGGGCAAGTGGCTGTTGGTAATGGGACTTGCAACTATTGACTTGGTTTTTGGGACCGCCATGTCAAGAACTAAGCGTTGTCATAATTCAAATGGTGATAATTCAGTTTGTTCTGTTCTGTGTTTATCTTTAATAAAATACCTGCTCCTCTGTGCACCGTGAGTAAGATTTCTTCCTAGTGATGTTGGGTTTGTGGGGACTGGTGCTCGGGGGTATGGGGTGTTGTGTGTTTGCTCACAAATGTTTCTCGGAGTTTGCATGTGGTGGTTGCCGTGAGGGTAAATGCACACGGCTGGAAACCTAAATATGGCCCCATTCCTGGAAATGAAGCCAGTTGAACGGTGGATGTGAGGCAGTGGTTGGTGTACAGTCTAGGAGGTGATGGCCTGTTACAATATTTTCAAGGCCACCATATCTTGGTGGCGGCATTGGTAGAAGTGAGAAAAATTAGAAGCAAAAGGCAACACCAGGCAGTGGAAAGGAAAGTTTGATTGGCGGAGGGCCTGTAGCTTTGCTGGGTAAAGGGGAGAAGCGTTGGGTTGTGTTTGTATCGAGGGTTTCAGTTAGTCAGAAAGATGATGAAAATGGAAATTGCCCAGAACTGGACTGAGGCATTTTCAAAAATCCTCCTTGATTTGGTGTTTTTGTAATTTGATATTAGAGGATTTGACTTGTATGCACCATAGACATAGATACTGTGTTTCAGAAGTTCTGTTCAGTTTTCATTGCTCAAGGTATGTTTTATTTCTTAAAGTGTTTTCAAAAATATTTTAAAAATTCATGTACCAGGGACTTCCACCTTACAGAGATTTTTCTTTCCTTGGCTTCAAGGATTGGAGTCTGATGAACTATAACTAAGGTAGAAAGGAATTTTACAACTGGGGTTTCATGTGCTCCGCTTTTAGCTACACAAGTAGAAATTACTTGATTTTATGAACAAAAATGCAACCCTTTTGTTCTTATGTTCACTCTTATTTAGATCTGTATTTCATCACAATTGAATGAAATATCCTTTCTAATACTTGAATAACTTCAATACAATCTTATGGCTTTTTTTCCCTCAAAAAATGCATCAGCATTGAAGTAACATTGAAGTAACAGACCGTCCTTTAGAAGGTAGGGCGCAGTTTGTAAAACATACAAATGTTACACTGTTTAATTTAAAACAATTTTCAAGAGTATATGAAGTTATTTTTGAAGTTTGAGTGTTTTATGACTTTTTGAATACATTTGGGGAACTAATGTACACTTGTCTAAACACTACGCTTGGTTTACCACTTTATGACATTATATCATATGTATATTCTGTGTATCTCAAGCGAACCTTCAAAATGACTTCAAAAATCCTCTGTTAAAAAGAGTACCTCTTTATAGGGAACTTCCTTGAAGACATGTTTCTCTTAGGTTTCCTGTGTAAAGTAATGAAATGATTTTATAGTCTTGTTTACAGAGTGGAAAAAGCAGGCCTTGCTTCTGACGACTACAGTTTTAATTATGTTAGTGCAAAGCTCAAATTAGCATAGGGAAAATTATGGCTTCCATTGGAATTCGGAAATCATTCCTCATACAAACGATTTCCAGTCTCAAATGCACTTTGTTATTTGTTTCAGTAATCAACAGGGTCGATTGGGTATCGGATGCTTTGAATTTGTTCGTTGGTATTTAACATCTGAGTGGATTTTTTTTTTTTGGCATTAATATTTGTGAGATCCTATGAGGCACCAGGAAAATCTAGATATTCCTACCCAGACTTTGTGAGTCTCTCCATCATTTTCCCTTGATAATTTGAAATTGGGAAGAAAATGTTTCACTTGGAAGAAGTAAGGGAGTTTCTGGAGTGTCTAGGAACATGCCCACTCATCTCAAGCCTCCCTGGGTTTTAAGGTCAGGGTAAGAGTTCCGGGAAAAACTTGGAAGTGACAGAGCTGATGTCCCTGCGTGCACACCCTTCTCGGTCCCTTTCTGGTGTTTCCCACGGGCTTCTGTGCCATCTCGCCGGACTGACACCACCAACCCACCTTCCCCACAAAACTGCACAGTGTTTGCTCACGGATTCCAAGGGGCCTGCTGTGGGCTTCACTCTGCTTCCGTTAGGAGTTTTAATCCAGTTCCCCAAAGACTTGCCCGATCCTTTTATTTCAGTGCCTTATGCTGTTTGGGAAGTCTGCAGAAGCCTCCAGTTTGTCCTCAGAATAATGCCTCCTGGACATATGTGACCTCACAACAGAGAAACATGTCTGTCCTTGGACCTTTTCTGGACCCCAGGTTGCCAGCCTTGATCCTAGAGTTGAAAGGTCCTTTATCTTTAAAATGGACATGTAGAAATGTGGAGGATTTTCCCTTGTCACTGGGATCTGACATTGACGGACCCCGAGAGAGTGAGAGACAGCAGCTGTAGAAAGCGTCCTGAGGGTTAGATGGGGCAAGGCGTGGGGAGATCTGAGGGCCACCAGCGCTGCTTCTGTGACTGGCTTAGAGAAATCACTTTGTCAGACTAACAGAGCTTAGAGGGTTTGATGATAATGGAAATGAATTGATGGGACTTGCTTTTATTATTCTGAAAATATAGCGTGTTTTATGCAGTTTACATAGGTATGTATAGTTTTTATAGTTTATAATCTTTAATTGCACATGACCTTCACGGACACCCTGTAGGTCATAGTCGCATGTGGAAGGTGCTCACTGAATACTTGCCATCGTGTGTAAAGGAAACCTGTGAAAACTCAGAGCTGTCTGGATGCGTGTGTGCATGCCCACGCCTGTTTCTAGGCTCAGTGTCTGAGGAAGGCAGGGTTGGGAAGGACCAAATTTGTGGGAAATTTTTCCCCATTAAATGCACTCCCAGACTATGATGCTCTCAGAGAATGTTCTGAACTGGAATAGTTTCCTAATTATATTTTTTTCCAAGTACTTATTTCATTACATTTCTGTTTTGCAAAACAGGCCTTTATTTAAATTCGTGTGTGACACACTTGTTAAGGGCTCCTGCACAAAAGTGTACATAAAAAAATAAATAGGACAATGGTTCCTGATATCTTTAGGAGAATATAGCTTCTGCCATTTAGAACTTCAGAATAAGATTCCCTCGGTGGAAGCAGAGACCCAAAGCAGTTATTGGCATGTAAATAACTCAGCAGATACATTGATTTAACAACTGATACTTAAGAAAATTATGATATGAGAGGCCATGGGAGTCTGGGAGAAGGGTATTTTCCAGGGACAGTGTCCAGGCCTGGGCAGCGTCTGGCAGCACGCTCTGCTCCTCTCTGACAGGCTCTTTTCTTAGAGCTGGCGGATCCCTCCAGGGCTGCAGGAGAGCCGTCCCCTCCTTTTGCTGCCCCCTGCCTTGGGGACTGTGTCAGACCAGCCCTGAGAGTGTTTCTCTTTATGACCACACTCGCACCTGCATTTGGGTCCTTATTAATCTCATGACCATGGGCAAAGTCCCTGCCCAGTTTGGCCTTGGTTTCCTCACCTGTAAAATGGGGTCATGCAGGCTGCCCTCTCATGCTGGTGCTCAGTGAATGCCAGATGCCACCAGACACTGAGTTGATTTAAGGTTCACCCCCATGTCACACTGCTGTCCATGCTTTCTGCATTTACCAAAACTCTGCTCCAGCTCGGAGGCCCTCAGCCACAGCCTCAGTTCTGACATGTGGCCTCCTGTGCTCAGGGCAGGGCACACCTGGGCCTGGGGAGCAACAGGACAGGGCAGCTTGTGTGGGTCCTCAGATGAGGGGGTGGGAGGACAAGGAGCTGTGTGTGGGCAGGCAGAGCGCCCATGGGGTCGCTGAAAGTGGTGCTGGCCGGAGGTCTGGCTCAGATCTCCTTTGACAGCCAGGCTGTGCCAGGAGGGCAGAGGCCTGGTGAGGGCAGGAATGGGGGCTCTGGCCCACCTCCACCGTCCATCCTGCTCACTCACTCATGCTGAAAAATGTGTCTTGTTCCTTTGTCCAACTTACAAACACAAAAGATTCTCACTGTGGAAAAAATTTCTAGAGAATCACTACAAAGTCGGTATAAATGTTCCCACATCCTAACCAGCCAGAGAAAACTCTTAGCGTTTGACAAGCCTCTTTCTTCTGTGTGTGTCTGTCCTTCTGTCCCCTGGACCCTCTGCCCTGCTTCGTCCAGTGAGCAGCAGGGTTTTATAGACACTTCCTCACGTTGCTTAAAATTTTTGATTAGCAGAATTTTTATGCTTCATTGTATTGCATCTAAAAGAAAATTTATGATTTCTATAGCCAATTCCTGATCGTAGGAAGTACTGCTGCTCACGGATTGCCACCAATGGCACCGCAGTGCACCCTCTGATTTTTAAACGTTCTTCATATTATTGTTTGTGCTTAGAAAGTAATTAGTGGGCCAACGGCGTAAGTAGTTTTAAAGTCTTTGCCAAATTTAATATCTTCCAGTTTAAAAAATAATTGTCAGTGCACTCTCCGGAAGGGTTGTAATAATCCCTGCTTCTTCTAGCCAGATCATAGGCCAGTTCCACAGTAAACCGTAATAACTAGGCCTGTTTACAATCCAAATCCTTGTCATTCTGACGGGTAAGAGCAAAGTCTCATTTTTATTTGTCCTTCTTTAACTTTAGTATTTCGTTACTTTTTTTGTTTGTTTGCTGTAAACCTATTTGCCTGGTGGTCCGTTGCGACCTCTGGATTTTTTTTCTCATTCCTGCTTTCACTCCCTGCTCACTCTAACTTACTTTCCACGTTGGCCCAGGTATGTTTTATGAAGTTTACGATCAGTCCTCCTCTCCCCACTCTCCCCCCCTTTGTTCCTTCTGCCAACACACACACCCAGCTTAGCTCGTGTTCACTTGTGAAAGTGAATTCTTTATACCCACTGAAGTCACAGACCTGTTTTTAGTGATATCCTGTCCACCCTTCTGTATCCTTAGACGTGAGCGGCTACGTGTAGAGGTTGTTGACGGTGTAAATTTTAATTAAAATTCTTTGAAGTCATGAAGAGGAAGTTAGGATATCACAGTAATATAATCATTGTTGTAGATTTCAAACAAAAGTCTCATGTCTTTAGAGATAGTCCTCCTCGCAAAATAAAATTAACAAAATGGATTTTAGTAGATGTTTAAGACAGCTTAGAAAAATACTTTCAAAAAATGTAGCTGAGTATCTTGAACTCATTATCCAAGTTGACATCACCAATAACTGCGTGTCCCATGGCAGGCCCTATGCTCAGCTCACACCGTCATGTGGTCCTCCCAGCAACCTGGGCACTGTGGCCTTTTACAGATAAGGATAGAAGATCACAGAAGCTAAGGGACTTGTACAAGTCACACAAGGCCGTTTGTCTCCCCTCTCTTTGCCCTCATAGAATCTCTTTCTTCCTACCATTTGCCTTGTCCTCAAATAATGAATTCCTGAGAAGACATGATACATTAAGTGACCCAGTGATACAGCAAATAATTTGATAATGAAAATAATTGTAACTGGCTACTTTATGTTATCTGCTCTTGTGTGAAAAATCTCACAGGCACTTCCAGGTATTTAATCAAAATAAGATGCTGAAAAATTCAAGAGCTAAAACTCTAGCACCCAGTTCTATATTCGCTTGGTGACAAGAATTCTTTCCATATTTGGAATTATCCAAGGGGCAGTGGTTCCAGATCCAGATCAGCTGCTGATTTAAATTTCCTTGCCCAAAGTATCAACTTCCTTGCTCAGTCTTGGGCGTCAGTAATGAACAACCGCAGGTCAGGGTTTTCCGTGAGGCTTCACCAGGTCTGTCAGCAGGGCCCCTGGATTAAGCTCCGGGAAGCACAGGGATCTGCTGCTGTGTGCAGATAAGTGCTGAGACATTTCAGAAAGAAATGCTAAAGCCAAGCAAAATGATTCATTTTTAAAGTGCCACATTGGAATCCAATCATAACATTAACATCAGGGTTGTTACTTCAAACACTTTTGTAAAAAACAATGCATGTTGAAATTTTGAAAATAGAATAAAGAAACATCATACAAAGACCCTCACTCTTGCATTTGACACACTCCGCTTATAAATCATTCCACCGCAGTGATTTATAGTCTCCCTTGCCGTTGTGACATTATAGATAGCAAACAGTGCATTTATTTTTTTTTTTCATTTAACGAATATTGACATGGAGCCAGTGCTGAATATAGGACCCCCCACTACCACCTCTCCCTCAAGGCCATTTGTTCAAATCTTCCACCAACAGTGAATTTGTCCTCTCCATCCTCTTCGGGCCCCATTGGGTTTTGGGGTCTTACTTTTTAAAGTTGACAGTGTGCGGGTGATGCTCACCTTTGAGGAAGAAGAAACTGTTGAAACAACACTTCAGAATCTGTCAACACAGTTAGTTTGTGTCTCAATTTGAGGTAGATTTCTCAAGACATTGCTCCAAGTTAAAAAAGTACGTGGTTTTATGTTGCGTAGACCTCTTTGGATCCACATTATACGTGTGTGTTACCTGACATTCCAAAGAGCATCAGAAACAGGAAGGTGGATCAGGGGAGCCCAGCCCACATTTACCTTTGGCCCGGAGGGTGCTTGAAGCTGCCTGTTTCTTAGTGGCACCCTTAGCATAGCTCCTGCAGGGAAAGATTGGTTTATCTGAGGGATGGGAGACATGGAGGGAGCTAATGGCAAGGGGAAGGGGAATAGGCCAGTCTGGGAGAAGGGGGAGAGGCCCAGCTGCAGGACCCTGGCAGTGAACTCAGCCTCCTGGTCGTGGTTCTGTTATGGAAAAGTGGAGAGGGTCAGGACAGCCTCCTTCTCTCTGAGGTCTGATGACTCAGCTGCTATCAGGAGGTGGTTGGAAGCAGCAGCTCCATCAGCTCCATGGGATCTCAGAGGTGGGGAGGAGCCCTGTGTGCTGCCCGGGGAAGTGGGCTCCCAGCAGGCTGTGGGTTCCAATCCTGGATATCCTACTTCCTGGCCATTTGGCCTTTGACAAGTCACATTCTTGTGGTATTCAGGCTTTTCATCTGTAAAATGGGAAGAGCAGCGATCCCTACTCCACAGGGTTAGGGTGGGGCTGGCGGAGCTCTCTTTGGCTTGTATGCACCTCTTAATGAAAGATGGCTGATTTCACTGTTCATTTGAGCCAAGTACATTTTCCCATTAGGACTAAAATCAGGGAATCCATGAAGTGCTTTTCTCTCCCATTTTCTACAAGATTTTGTGAATTGATTTTTTTTTCAAGTTGCCAATTTGTCCATTTTCCTTCAATGACCATGTTCTTTTCTCTTTACCGTGAAGTGAAACCTCTTGCAGAGACAGTGAGTTCCCACTTAATCCCAAATGCTTTGTCTGCATTAGTGATTGCTTAGAAGGTGGTGCTGGGAGGTGCTTGAGTGTGCTGAGCTGCGCACAGCAGGTCCTGGGAGGGGACTTGGGGCCTGCTGCCCTCTCCTTCCCTCCGTGTCTTCCCTAACTGCAATCTGTGCTGCCCACCTGGCAGGGGGTCTAAGTAGCATAAAGAACAATGATGATGAGACCCTCCCCAGCCTCTCCAATGCTCAGGGGTCCTTCCAGGAGCTGTTTCCACTCACTCCGAGCCGCCTCTCTCAGACACAATCATTTTTCTCACTCTGGGAAATTTGGAGTGGTGCAGGTTTGCAAACTTTTAATCCAGAATAAAGAAATAAAGTGGAAGCTTGTGGCAGGTAGAAGTCATCAAAAGCAGAAGCTACACATCTTCTTTTGAGTCCTACCATCTCACATCCTCTTGTCGGAACTCCTATTTATATTTACATCAACAACTAAGAGTATTTTTCAAGGTCAAATGTAAGTGACTTTGTGAGTTATTTGACTTTCTAAATTATCCATCCCACCAATTGGACCAATGCGGGTAGTTTTGTTGACTTTGCCTTCTTTTTAAGCCAAAGAGTAGGGATGTAGTTAAGTCCGCATTAAACCTAGAAGAACAGAGACAAATGTCACTCTGCTAAGGTAGTATTCTAGTGAAGAAACCCTTCTTTTGCTTCTTGTCCCTCCCTGCGAGGGCATCTCTGTTTTACCAAAAAAGCTGTTCCCACTGACTCACTCTCAGAATCACACGCCTGTTGTAGCCAGTTTTGATAAGAAGCTGATTATAAAATAAGTGCACGTATGTTTTTTTAAGCCTTGTTCTCTGGAGATGGAAAACATCTTTTTTTAGATCACATGTTTATTGCTTTGGTAAACAGTAAAATGCTGCTACAGCAATTACCTTGAGGATAAAGGGTTTGTAGACAGATATTTCCTGCGTTTGCTTCCTACACAGATAGCCAGCCCAGCTAGGGTGCAGGGTGCAGGAAAGGCCCCTGCAGTCCTACTCGTACCTCCTCTCCAAGGGGAACGTGCCTGACTCCAGATTGTCTTAGAGGATTTTATCTCTTGGAACAGGTGACAATATGAAGTTTCTGAAGTAATGATTTTAGCCTCTTCTTATCCTCAGTGTTCTACCCACTTGCTGGTTTTTAAGATGATGTGTACAGACTGGAGTAGACATGTATAGCTAATATTGTGCCCTGTGGGCCCTTCAATCCCTTTTGAATCATGGAAAACAACTTGTGAGTCTAATTGTTTTATATTTAGTGAAAAATAAGTAAGGTTCAGATTCAGTCAAAGGCTTTTTCTGTAGTTATTTAATGGAAAGGTCATTTTAGATTTTGCTTTCTTAATCAAACAGAGATCACCAGATCTGGGTACAAAAATTTCAGCTCACAGATTGTTCTCTGCTGATCTTACACCAGTTATTAAATTCCGACAAATGCATTGTTTGGGTCTTTGAACCAAAGCAAATAAAAGCTCAGTACGCAGACACTGAACAATAGGGAGTCATCAGTTACCCATCTGCAGGATATGTCCTTACCGTCTGGCCCCTTTGTAGGAGAAAAACAATATAGCAAGTCAACAAACAATAACACTGAACAATAAACTAAACCAAATAAATAGCACCTGAGAGCCCTTCACCCTAGTGCTGGCAAAGCACCAGCGAGTGACGCTGGAAACATGGAAATCTACAGCTCCCCCCAGATCTCCTGCGGGTCCTTAAAAGAATCAGAAAACTGAGCGGCCACTCCTTGCTGGGTCACGGCTCCTTTGGTGAGCAGAAAGCGCCTGTGAGCTTTGCATAGCTGTGGGGAGGAAGACAGCCTCTCACAGAGCATTCTGGCGGGTGTGCGTGATCCCTGCGTGTCAGTGACGGTCAGGTTGGGGCAGAGACTGCATTTGGCCCTGAGAAGCTGCGGGACATGGTTACGTGTTGCTGCTTCTCATGAAGACGTTCACATATTCTAATGCCTTTATCTCCCTGGTCACTCCATATATATATTTTGCATTTAAAATTAAATTGAATTGAAATGAGATTGCCCAGTGAGATATTTTCCCTTGGAGATGAGTTTCTTCATATATTTCTGCTTATCTTGTGGGAGGCTCCCTATGTGGAGTCTCAGTGTCCTGCCGTTTGGATGAAGACTGCCTTTCCCGCGGCATCTGCCGTTCGGCAGCTCGGGTACGGCTGGGTTCCTTCTGCTGCCACGGCGCAGGGTCTTCCAACACGCCTTCCTGTGCAGGCCACCTGGCACTGCTGCTTCTCAGCAAAGTGACTTTCCCGTCTCCTGAGTCTGTGTTCATCCCAGTGCTGCCTGAGTCATAGTTGGGTGACACTGGCACAGGACCAGACAGCAGATAGACACTCGGAGCACCCCCATTGCATCTCTGAAAATCACCTTTGCCTGGCCAGTCTTGATTTTGTTCATTTTGTTTTGCTCAGCCTGTAGCAAATACAGTTTCCATAGACCCATCGAATAATATATTACTGAAACAACTATAATAGTAAAAGCTTTGTTATTTGTTCCTATGTCAAAAACAATTATTATAGAAGATTAGAAAATAAAAAATTAGAAAAGGAAATTAAAGTTATTGATATTAGTCTGTCAAGGTTCTGTTAATACTGGACTTGATTCTCTTTTGACTTGTTGGGTCTTTTTTCCATGTGCACTGTTATAGTCAGAAAGAATAATACAATTTGAGAAATCAAACTCATTTTTAATACTGCTCTTCTATTCATTTTCTTTCTTTCCAGGATAGAAAGAAAAAAGAGGAATAAGGGTTGAACTTTTTTTGTTCTAGAAATTAAGGCCCTTTGTCCTTTCTGAGGGAGCCAGCTCCTTAGGCTGAAGAAGATCCAGACCACCCAAGGGGAGATCCTAGTTCCCCGGGCCCCTGGCAAGGTCCTTTCACTTCTCTGTGCCTCGTGTCCTCATCTGTAAACGAGATTTAATCATGATAATAACATCTGCTGCTTGGCACTGATGCAGGGATTCAAAAGCTTAATACATGAAAATACTTTGAAGAGTAATGTGACTTAGTGTTCAGAAAATATCAGCTGTAGGACGGGTGCAGTGGTGTGCACCTGTAGTCCCAGCTACTCAGGAGGCTAAGGCAGGAGGATCACTTGAGCTAAGGAGTAGAGGCCAGCTTGGGCAACACAGCAAGACCTTATCTCCTAAAAAAAATAATACAGGAAAAATAGCTGTTCCATCTCTTGTGGGGTACTCGTCCTCGTCTCTGTCTTATGTAATTCTCTGTCTCATCTTACTTGCTTTTTCTGAAGCGATCCATTATTTTTCTTGACTGTGTTTGTTTCCAGGGTCTGTCTTTGGGAAGGAATCCTCCAATACACTTCAGGTGTTTACAGCCTCGTTTAAAGGGATGAAAGAGTTTTTCTGTGTAGTCATGCATTGCCACAACAGATTTAAGTTCTGAGAAGTGTATGCAATTGGGTGATTCTGTCACTGTGCAGACATCACGGAGTGTCCTTCCCCAGACTGGGGTGATAGCCTGCTGCCTGGGGAGGCAACACTCCTCTACAGCTGTTAGCGTCCTGAATACTGCAGGCAGTCAGAACAGTGGTGAGTGTTTGTGTATTTAAACATAACTAAACATAGGAAAGGCACAGTACAAATAGGGTATAAAAAGTAAAAATGGCACCTGTCTCTGGTACACTTACCACAACTGGAGTTGGCAGGACTGGGAGCTGCTCTGGCCAGTCAGTGAGTGAGCAGTGGGTGAGTGTGAAGGCCGAGGACATCACTGTACAGAACTGTGCACCTTAGCACTGTATGCTTAGCTTATTACAAAATGAATTTAAATTTAAAAAATAAATAATTTATTAAAAAATTCTTTCTTCAGTGATAAATTAGCCTCAGATTGTTGTAACCTTTTTACTTCATAAACTTTTAATTTTTTCCCTTTTTGACCCTTTTGCAAAAATAACCTAGCTTTATAACACAAACACATTGTACAACCGTACAAAAAGTTTTCTTTCTTTATATTTTTAATCTATTATTTAATTAATTTTTTTTTTTTTTTTTACTTTTAAACTTTTTTTGTTGTTGTTATTAAAAATGAAGACATAAATACATCAGTGAGGCCTTAGCTGGGTCAGGATCATCAGTGTCATGTCCCCCCCAACATGAGAAGGTTCTCAAGGGCAGTAACACATTGGGTTCCTTCTCATGCTGTTCCTTTGTGGATAGCAGAGGAAAGAAAATAGAGTCGTAACTGCTCGTCCAGTGAACAGCTCATACAACACGTTAACCAGACTTTCAGCAGCTGAACTCAGCTGCATTTTTGTGAGCCCAGAAAACCAATAGTTTTGATAATTCAAAGATGGAGGAATGGAAGATGGTGCCTGTTTCCTGCCTCCCCTTGTTCTCTGTCTGATGTCACTGAATGAAGAAGTGGGTTTGTGCAGAGCACGGGACAGCTGGTCTCTGGAGGGGAGCGAGAGGTCAGAATCAAGCCCTGTGCTGAGTGATGGCTAGAGCGGCCACATCCCCACATCCTTTAGAGGATCTGAATTATCACAGTGCTGAGGAGTCTGTGATCAGGAGTCTGTGGACTTCATTCAAGACCAGAAAGTCTCAAGATGCCGGTGGTTAAAGTTCTGCATCTCACGTTACATGGCTGTTGTCACGTGGCCTTTTATTGGTGCTGACCACGTGTGGTGACCCACAGGCCCTCAGTGGATGTCTGTCCAGTAACTGGATGAATAAATAACTGCCCGGTGGTGGATGTAGCAGCAGGAACACAGACCAGTGAGGTGGCACTGAGCACGTCTCATAGAGACGTTTCTTATATCCTGGAAGACGGTGTCCCTTTTTTCCCCCAGATGAGTATATAATTGTAATGTGCCACTTATTTTAAACAGTCCATACTTTTCCCCAAAAGCATCTTGAACTATGACTTGTCATTTATTTTTTAAAATTCATATTACGTGTGTGTCAGGTGTACAGCATCATGTTCTGATACACATATGGCGATCAGGTTGCTGCAGTGACACGGAGCGACACGTCCATCAGCTCACCGAGTGGAACAATGCCTGTGTGCATGACAAGAACACCTAAAATCTAGTCTTTTTAGCAGAAGTCCTGACCACAGTACACTATCATTGAGTACGTCCTTCGTGCTGTACGTTATTATCCTGTGTCTGTGTAGCTGCTGTTTTGTACCCTCTCATCATCGTCTGCCCATCTCTCAACTCGCCTTCTTTTTCTTTTCTTCTTCTTTTTTTTTTTTTTTAGATTTCACAAAAATATGAGCTCGGCAGTGTTCGTCTTTCTGTGTCCAGCTTACGTTTACGTAGCGTTACGTCCTCCAGACTCTTCTACATTATGGCAAATGGCAGAATCTCCTTTTTTAGAGCTAAACGATATTCCATTTTCTATGTACCTGCCACTGTTTTTGACACTTAGGTTGTGCACCTGCCTTGGCTGTGGTGACTAGAGCTGCCGTGAGGTGGGTGTGCAGAGACCTTCCTGAGGGAGCCACTTCGTTTCCTTTGGAAAAGGGATTGCTGGGCCATACACTAGTTCTGTTGCGAAACTGTAGTTCTTTGGGGAGTTCTATCTGCTTTCCACAGTCTCTGCACCGTTCCCCATCCCCACAGCAGCCTGCAGTGATTCCCTTTTCTCCACACCCTCCCCAGTAATTGTTATCTGTCATTTTGATAACAGCCATTCAATCAGGTGCAAGGTGGGACCTCCTTGTGGTTTTGATTTGCATCTCCACATGATTAGTGATGTTGAGAACATTTTCATATACCTGTCGGTCATGTTTATGTTTTTTGGGAAAAACGTCTATTCATGTCCTTTGCTCCGGTTTGGGAAGGCAGGAATGTGGGCTGCTCTGAATCAGATGGGTGCATGCTGTCTCCTCTGGGCCACGAAGGGAAAGTTTCTACTTGAAAATTAAAAGCAGAAGTACAGTTTCCAGGCAACTCCTAGCTTGCATTTGATTGTGTGACACTCATCTTGATGAGGCAAAGCCAGACACCATTTCGACTTGTACAGAGTGGCAACACCAACTAGTATTTATCCAGACTTTGCATCGGGTCAGCTAATGCAATTAAAATTCATTACACAGAAAGTCTTTCTGGGTATGAAGTAATGGAAAGTTATATTTAATGGGCTGTTACAGGGGCCATTGATTTTTCTTCTTTTGTTAATATAGTCACTCCTTTGAAATTTCAGTGAAACTGTAGCAGTCTCAACAACTATGCTAGTTTCCAAGAGCACATTCAAGATGAAGGTTTACATATTTGTCAGAATGAGGCAGGTTGCAACATAACACTTAACTACAGCTAGAAACAACATCTTCAATGGATATGATATAGTGGAATCTTTTCATCAATTGCTAAGTTTGTTACATTCACTTGCAAGATGATTTGCTGTACAATAAAGATTAATTTTAATAGCAAACAACAACCAGTTTATCTAAGTCCAATAATAAAATTTGATTGCAAGCATATTATTAAACCAGTGAGACTTAGTGGTTAAAATATTAGCTATAAGCCAGTAAAAATGTGATTTTTTACAAAACCTAAAGTATTTTATTATCTTGGTAAGATTTTAAAAAACGAGCTGTCTTTTCATCTAATAATTTCAGTCTTTACCTCACCATTGATTCCATAGTGACTGGCACCTGAAGTGCCCTCCATAAACGTTTGCTAATGGAATGCATGAATAAATGATCAAGTGTAAATGTGAGACTCTTCCCTCAGTAAAGCATGAACTTGGCCGTGAATGTGATTGAAGGAAATCTGATGTGGTCCTTCTACTGGGAACTATAATCTAGTTTTTAAGGAGTCAAAGAAAAGGAAATGACTTTTATTTGTGCATCAGAATGTTGGAAGAGACTTGGTTGGTTGTCTAGGAGTTCATTGTTTCTCAACCTAATTATACTTTGGATCAGTATGTTCTTAATTACTTTAGGATAATTAAAAGGAACTCCCATGAGAGCTGAGATTTTTTTTTTTGAGGAGTGAGTATGCATGAAACAATCATAATTTGACTAATTTGCCCACAAATGTCATTTGGAAAATACACTAAGGAAATTAGATTTTAATTTCCATTCGTGTTTTTTTTTTCATTATTTTCAAACAAATAAAGACTTGAGAGATGTTTGTCAAAACACCTGCCCATGTGATAATTTCCATTAGAATGTGAATTGGACACATTTCCCCCAGTGGGACAAGAACCATATTTTCCAACAACATCAACAACAACAAAAAAAACAAAAGCAAAAACAAAACAACCTAGGGCATAGTCACGCAAAGGAGTTTACAGGAACAAATTTGCAAAAATTGTATTATTTTGAAAACTTCAGGCTGTCTGGTCACCGTGACAGAGGCAGGAACGTAATTCTCAGAATAAGCTCTAGTACTTTTAGATATTGTACTAACTCTACAAGGAAAAAAAAAGCCACATGATGCCCTAAAATGGCAAAATTTTTGTTAAAAAGAACAGCCACCAGGAGTGTGCTAGTTTCCCAGGATAATTCCAACACGTTAGTGCAACTTGGTGGCTTAAAACAGTAGAAATGTATCCTCTTACAGTCTAGAAGGCCAGAAATCCGAAAGCAAGGTGTTGGCTGGGTTGGCTCTTCTGGAGGCTCCACCCATGCCTGTCTTGGTTCCTGGTGGTTACCCACAGCCCTTGTGTTCCTTGGCTTGTACAATAGTGTCCCCTTATCCGTGATTTCACTTTCCATGGTTTCTGGCACTTTTAACTACCATCCAAAAATAGTAAATGGAAAATTCTAGCAATAAACAATTCGTAAGTTTTGAGTTGTGCACTGTTCTGAGCAGTATGATGAAAGCATCCTTCTCCATCCCATCAGGGACATGAATCCTCCCTTTGTTCAGTGTCCCCATGTAGGTGGCATCTGCCTGTTGATCACTTAGTCACTGTCTCAGGTGACAGATCCACTGTCACAGCATCACAGTGCTCGTAGCTCAAGTGGCCCTGACTGTACTGAATAATGGCCCCAAAGCATGAGGAAAGCGATGCCTGTAGTTCAGATGTGCCAAAGAGGAGCCATAGAGGGCTTTCCTTTCAGTGAAAAGGTGAAAAACCGTCAGATGCTGAGGCTGCTGTGGTCTGGTAGGAATCAGCCCATGACAATGTAAAAGAGAACAAAACTGCTCATTTTGTTGTTACACCTTAAACTGCAAAGGTTTCGACCACGGGGCGTGGTGCGTGCTTAGTTAAGGTGGAAAATGTATTACCTTTGCAGGTGGAAGACACGAGGAGCGATGGGTTCCAGCTGACGGCAGCTAGGTTGGTGTGACCTGAGTTTCAGGCCTTCCTGGGGGTCTGAGAACGCACCCCCTTGGATGGGGGGGCTGTAGACAGATCACTCTAGTCTCTGCCTGTCTCCTTACACGGCATAAGGGTGTTCTCACTGGATTGAGGACTTAGCCTAATCTAGTGGGATCTCATTTCCATTGTTAATTACATATGCAAAGACCCTGGTTTTTTTTAGGTGAATTTATTATTTTATTTTATTTTTTATTTGAAAATATTAAGGGTGTACAAATGTGTTTGCTACATGGATGGCTTTTATAATGCTTAAGTCAGGGCTGCAGTGTGCCCACCACCCAGACAGTGCTCATGGTACCTGTTAGGGAGGTTTTTGCCCCTCTCCTCCTCTCCCCTCCCCTCCCCTCTCCTCCTTGATTTCCAGTGACTTTTACTTCTCTCTGTTCCAATTGGTTCAATTAGTTCCAAATTATTGGAGAGTACATATGGTGTTTGTTTTTCCATTCTTGAGCTGCTTCACTTAGGGTAACGGTCTTCAGTCCATCCCAATTGCTTCCAGAGATACTAATTCATCTCTTTATATGGCTGAGCAGTAAGCACTCCGTGGTATGTACATACAACATTTGTTAATCCACTCAGTAATTGGGTTGATTCCAGATCTTTGCTATCGTGAATTGTGCTGCAATAAACATCCAAGTGTGGGTGTCTTTTGATAAAATGACTTCTTTTCATTTGGGTAGATACCCCATGGTGGGATTACTGGATAGAATGGCGGGTCTCCTTTTAGTTCTTTGAGAACTCCCTGTGCGGTGTTCCATAGGGGTCATGCTGATTCAAAGTCCCACCAACAGTACAGAAGCGTTCCTTTCTCTCTGCATCCATGCCAGCAGCATCTGTTGTTTTTGGACTTTTTAATGATAGCTATTCTGACAGGGGTAAGGTGACTCCTCTCCATGGCTTTAATTTGTATTTCCCTGATGCTTAGTGATGTTGAGCAGTTTTTCAGATGTTTGTTGGCCATTTGTCTAATCTTCTGAAAAGCTCCTGTTCATGAAAGACCCTGTTTCTAAGTAAGGTCATACTCTGAGGTTCTGGGTGGCCACACATTTTAGGGAGACACCATTTGACCCTCCATAGGGGGAAGAGACTAGTCATGTATCTGGGTGGCAGCTTCCTGTCCACGCTGTTTCCCAGTGGGAAGAAAGAGCCGGGCTCCATTCTTTGATGGTGCCTAGCAGGTGAAGTGCTGGTGCTAAGCCTGCTACTCCCATATTAAATGTAAGTCGATTATGTATAAACAACATTTTAGAAGGTGTCAAATGCAATTAGTTTATTGAGAAAAACCAGTTAAAACTTTTTAGAGCACGAATATCAGCTTTTGTGTTGTTAGATCCAGTATAATCATCAAAATAAAATTACTGTGTGGGGTGGTGCCTGTGGCTCAAAGGAGTAGGGCACTGGCTCCATATGCCAGAGGTGGCAGGTTCAAACCCAGCCCCAGCCAAAAAATAAAAAAATAAAAAATCACTGTGAGGCTAAGTGTTTACTCTGTGACTGTTTCAGTTTCACAAGCTACTGAGTACATGTTGTGGTTTCCCTTATCTCGTCGTGTTCCTTGGTAAATGTCTAGACAGGCTATCCGCTTAGCTCGGCAGCCGCACAGGGCAGGTGCACCCTGTAGGCAGCCAGGCCCAACTGCACAGGCCCAGCCGGACTAGTGGGGGAATCTGCTGTTTATGTCTTATCCAAAAGTGACTCATAGGGCTTTCTTCACAAAGGTCCTCAAGTTAAACCTTTACTGTTGTGCGGTTAAGCCCCTCAAACGGCATCATATGCTAATGGAATTGTCATGCACTGTGGTTTCTCCCTGTCTTCCGCCTTTGATTTCTGCTGAGATGACATAGAGGGCTTAGACCCAGACACTCGAGCTGCACCAGGTATTCAGGTATTGTTTGTTCTTGTAAGATGTATCAGAGTCAAGAAAACAGTTAAATTTCACCTCATCACTGGCAGTGAGGGCTCTGCAGCAAAGACTTAAATTTAACACAAATTTAAATTAAGAGCCAGGTTGAGGCTCTTGTCATGTGCTCTGCTTATGGCCTTGTCTACTTCAGGTGTGCAGGGGTTGAAAAATTGGCCAGCTGGAGTGCCCGTGATCTGTTTCCCCTGCCCCAGGCTGACGCAGCAAGTGTGACGGGGAAACGTGGACAGGCGGAATCCAGTCTGACCACACGTGGGGAGGTAGTGTGTGTCCCTGTGACATCAGAGTTGGTTCCACTTGCTCGACTTTTACAACTTCTGCTGGGACAGTGAGGATGTCCTTACTCTCATCGGGGCAGGAAAAGGCACAGTTAGGCAGATAAACGCGAACCGCGAGAGCGAGTCGAGGTGGTCTTGTCCCGGGGTGCCCCAGGTGACACACACTCTCTCCATGCCACTGTCTGCTTCTGTTCTCGGGGCCAGTCTGGAGACCAGCGCGGCTGAGATGGACCCCAGGGACTCAGACTGGGCGTGTGCAAACCGTATCACGACTTACCCCTGGCAAATGAGAAACCAGGTTTGAGGAGAGATGGAGATCTAACGTGAGGACGGGCTACTCTGAGAGCTATCTTAGGCTGCCCTGAGGGCTGCGTTAAAAGCTTGGGGGAGATGGATTTGTTTAGGACATGCTAAATGAATGTTTTCATTTTTCCCTTTAATTTTTAAATATTTTGAGTTGGAGGCACCCTGACAGGCTGGTTAAGGAGAACTGCTGTTCCCGCTTCCACATCGTCTGTGGATCTACTTTTCATGTGTAGATGCTGGGTGTGTCCAACCCCACCTTGGTTATAGCTCCCTCTGAGCGAGAGTTTGTGCCCTTTCCGTATTTATCGTCAGTACTATGCCTGTAAACATACTGCAGTGGCTCGGGATAAACTATGGTAAAGAAAGCTGTTGCTTAAGTGATAAGGTAAATGACCTCAGATGTTTCTCTGCAGTGCTACAAAAGTTATTTTTAATTGTAGGTTTCCTAGTAGGGTCTCTAACCACTCAGGCCTTGACATGAGCCGGCTTGGTTAGCTCAGTCAGTTACAGCACATGCTGATAAAGGCACATCACAGGTTTGTTTCTCGTGAAAGCCAATAGTTTCTCAGAGATAAAAAGAAAAAAACAAAACACTCCCTTCTGTGACCACAGCTGCATCACTCATGCAAATGTCGGAGGAGAGAAACTGAGAGTAAGTGAGGGTCTAGCCCGGTGCAAATATCCCCACCACTGAAAAAGGGTGGGGGACTGAGAACCTCCAGCATGCTCCTGTAGTAGATGTGGATTCTGCATGAAAGCATCTCTGTCCAGTTCCCCTAAAGCTACTGGTTTTGTTTAAATACTCCCGATATTCTGTTTTAAATGCCAATAACCTCAGTTCACTCAGCACAAGGCCAGAAGTTACCTGAGTTATGGACAGAGCCGTGGCCCACTGTCTCCCCCTGGACTTTGCCGCTGAGCGCATCTGCAGAAAGAGGCCATTTACGTGGAATTCCAATCTGGTTGTTTAGTCTACGGGGCGGGGGGCAGGATTCTGTCTCTTTAATGTTTATAACGGTTGGACAGAGCTCCTCGGGTGAAGGTTAATTGCTCTCCCGTTTAAGCAGCTCTGTGCCCAGATGGGTTATCAGGGCTGAACACTCGTTACAAGATTAATCTCATTTCCGACAAGACTTCCCTTTCCCTCAACTGATTTTTACACAGCCATCGGGGCTGTCATCAGCCGTTAAGAGGAGGGTGGATTACTCCGGGATATTAATGCTGGTATGTGGTGAAGCAATGTGGAGGGAGCAGCCTCCTATCTCAGGGAACATCGTTAGGAGAACATATTTCAGTGGTATTACGAGGATGCAGGCTCATAAACAGCAGAGGCCAACGGGCCACTTCATAAGCCAGTGGGCAGGGAGAAAAGGCAACAGAGGCCCCTGGAGCCCGCCCGCTCTGCTGGTCCCCAGCCCTTATAAAACAGAATGCTACTGAAGGCTTTGTTTGCTTTTGAAGATGTTTTAACATACTGAGTTATGCTCAGTTTTCATTCTTAAAGACCTGTCCTAGTAGTAAGGGGTCTGTCCCTGAATGACCTCCATGGCGGTGGGCCCCTGGAGAGTGGCTCCCTCGTTGAATTCCTGCTAACACATCAGCCTTCTGGTTAATTTCACAGGTTTCACAGACATCATCATGACATAGATGCCTGATGATAGTAGGCAGACTTTTCTTTATTTAATAACGAGTAGCTTTATTTTTTTAGTTTATCTCCAGAAATTCTTCCAGGAGCACGGAAGGCGATCAGTGCCCTTCTGTGGCTTTGGGATTTGGTGAGTGAGGAAATCAGGTCTTTGGCTTATTCACTGAAGAGTTACTGGTGCCCCCCACAGCCGTGGGTGCTGACGCACGTGTACTGCAGGACAGACAGGCTGCTGGGGGCAGGCTGGAAAATTGAACAGGGTGAACCAAGCACAGCCTGCCAGGAGGACAGCGCCTTAGGAAGGAACATGGCAGAGCCAGGTGGCAGGGGACAGAGGCACCATTGTCAACAAGGTGGTTAGAGAAGGGCTGTAGAGCAGGGACCTGAAGGAAATGTGAGAATAAGGTTTGCAGATCCCATGGGGAGTGTCATGGGTTGGGGGACAGCAAAGGGAAATACCAGAGGCAGGGACAGTTTAGGGCATTTAAGAATAGCATGTCCTCTTGGAATCTTGGAATCTTGTTCCACTGAAGAGGCTGTCAGAAGAACCCCCCTGTAAGGAAGGTTCCACCCGCTTCTGTTGAAGTTGGGCTCAATCTTAGATGCTGGGCCCCTTTCTATTAGGAATGGAATGATCAGAAGGACCTCTTGGCCATGGGGTACTGGTGAAATGGGGTGCCCTTTTCAGGAGCCAACCATTAAAGGACAGAGAAAAACATGCAATGTTGAGGTTAACTTCTCCTCCCCTTTCCTCCCATCTTATAAGCCCTACACCTGTTCGTGGGCTGGGCTACCTTTAAATATTGCCTAGTTCCTTATGTTTTGATGTGTGTTGGTGGCCATTTCAGTCCTAGCCCACTCGAGGGGTATGGTCAGTGACCATACACATGTGCCTTGGAACCCGCAGCTGGCTTAGAATTCTGGCAAGGTGCTCCAGACTAGGGAACGTACTTGATTTGTGAAGCCTTAGTTTCTTCACCTGTAAAATGGGCATAGTGGTAGCTCTTACGTCACGGGGCTGCTGTGCAGATGAGACGCACATAACTCCACATAGACACTTCTTGTAGAGCGTGGTCATGACACTGATGTTAGCTGTTGTCATTACGAAGACTCTATATTGTCCACGATGTCTCCCTTGATTAGATCCATCCATTTTACTGAAAAGAGTACTTAACATTATCATTAAACCTAGAGACATTTTGGCTAGAGACTTCTTAATCACAGTTTTTTCTCCAAAAAAACAAAAAACCAATCAAGCCAAGTCTTTCCTTTCACCCCGTCTCACTGTTCTGAAAACAAGGGCTACCCGGCCACCACCTTCACAGAGGCATCTCCTTACTTTTGGATGACCTTTTCAGAGCAAGAGCTGTCTGTGTCTGTCCCACAGCTGTCAAGTGGCCTGGTGGGGTTTTCTAAAAATTGAGGAAGACAAGAGGAGCAGGGTGCAGATTTGTGTCTTGGTGTGTGGTCTCTTTTAGATCTCTGAGGCACTGTGTCACCGTGGGGTAGGAGGACAAGCCCCTCCAGGGTGCCCTCAGGGCTGTGCTGCCTGGGACAAGAAGATGGAGCATCATAAGGACGCTTGGCCAATGTGCGTCTCTGATCACGTGCATGAGATTCCAGGATCCATGTGTTCTCTCATTTCTCTGCCTTCCTATTGAAAAATTCGCCATTTCCTGTTTGAGAGTCCTTCCAGGGAACAGGCAAGAGTAAATGCTTTGGGGAGGGTGGCGTGAGAGAACCCACAGGAACTCCCCAGATATGGGCATTTTTGTTGGTGGAGTCAGGGGCCAACAATGGGTCTCACCTCTCACATGGACTCATTGACAGATGACTCACGCCTGGGCAAGAGCCGCCCCTCCCAGATTGCACTGGTGCTCCTGGGAAGTTAGTACTCTGGAAAGTCAGGGAGATTACTTGCGAGTAAGCTTTCAACCACTCTTCTTTAGCTCCATATCATGGGAAAAAATCAGTTGGCTCATTCTTTTCTGGCTTACTTCCTCTTTCAATTATATATACATTTACTAATTAATTTATATGTAAATTAATATATATATAAATAAGTACATATGCTTATTTATATTCATAAATATATACTTATGCTTTAGTTCCAAACTTACCCACCCTCTGTAGAAGGGACATTAGTGAACTTTAAAATAATACTTATACTGTATCTTCATGTTTACAAAACTTCTTTGATTCCTTGACATTTATTGAGATTCAAGTTTATTTGACCATGTATTCAAATCCAACTTCATGTCACAAAATAATAGTGTCCCTAAACTATGTACTTAAAAATTTTTTTAACCTCTTTTGAATATTTTCTCTGTGACCAAAAAGGATATTTCCCGCTAGGCATTTGTAAATGTGTCTTAAGTTTTGACACTCCTAGATTTGAGTCAGTTTTTCATATGCCAAGATGAGATTAAGTTTGAGTCACTATTATTTTACCACTCTCTGGTATCAAAAAATGATTATGTTTTCTTAAAGTTTTCTTCAAAAATAAAGAAAGAAGCAGACTCAATGAATAATGAAAATTTGAAAAGATAAATGCAAGGATGTACTGAAAGCGAGTGATTCTAGACAGTGAGGAATGTCCCAAGGAGGTCGAGGGACTGGAAATCACTTTGGGGGACTTGCTCAGTGGGACCTAGCCCTGTCCAGGGTTTGCACTGTTCTTGTAACTCATGAGATCTGAGCCATGAACTCAGGTTTCAGAGGTAACTAGTGCCTCCTTACTCAACCTCCGAAGTGCCCATGGCAGGAGGAAATTGATCTTCCTGGAGGTATCAGACCCAGAGTTCAGAGCCCCTCCTTCCAGGCAGTCCAGGGTCAAGGCCCTCCCCACCGGAGGCACCCAGAGAGCATTGAGCTATGCAGCCTTAGCCAGACACCTGCTGCCCAGCCTCAGGGTCTTGGTGGCACAGGGTCCGGCCAGTGCTCCCCGTGGTTCATGGGCATGTCAGCTCCTTGCCCTGGACTGAACTCTACTTCCGTTGTCATCTTTCCAAAACATAAACATAGTCGTGTCACTCACCTACAGAAAATCCTTTCTAGCTTCCTTGTTAAGGCCAAACTGCCTCCTGCCGGCAGGTCCTTTCCAGTCTCAGACCAAAGCCCCTGTGCATCTAGCCCCTGGCAACACTGGAGCCACATTGGGCTTCTCCAACATGGTGGGGACATTCAGGTTCTGGGTCAGGTTTGCCAGCAAGCGCCGGCTCATCCTCCAAGCCCCAGTCCCAGCGTCCTCTCTTTGAGAAGCTGCTTGCTTTATACATTGAACTCCTGTCCAAGAATGTGCTTGGAGTAAGGGTTTCATGGCTCCAGGCTGGTTGTAGCATCACTGTTATGGAGGATAAGTACACACAGATAGGAATTCTCCTCCTGGTCATTCTCATTACCAGGACAAAGCAATTCTCATCTCTTAGGAGCCGTTTGGAATGGAAGACAGGGAGCACGTCCAGCTTTGCTTTCTGGGGATTCGTGAAAGTGGGTTCCATGACCCAGGTTTCAATGGGCTCTGTCTAGCCATTTTCACCAGCAGAAGAGCAGGGGATACCACCATCCAAAGATGTGAAGCTGTCAAACTCATTTATTTATATTCATTTCTGAGCCTTAGAAACCCTCATTCTCAAGAATTATATCCCGTTAGCTCTTCCAATGATCACGTGATATTCAGAGCTTGCCATCTTTCATTCCGTGTAAAATAGACACAAAAAAAGTGATTCATGGAATTGGCTGTATGTATAGGATGGGGTTTATATGAATGGCCACTTATTGAGTAAATATAGCCACTGGCGGGAAGGAGGTTCAGAGTATGGGTAAGGGGACCCATCCAAAAAGGGCACACAATGACCAAATTATTCCTACTTCATTTTAACAGCTTTTTAGAAATAATTTTAAGTTTGCAGAAGTATTAGAAAGGTAGAACAGAGAGTTCCTGTATCCCCTTTGCCTTGCTTCCTCTGCTCTGACATCTTACATAACCAGGGCACAGTGATCAAAACGAAGAAATTAACATCCATGCAGTGGTAGTAACCAGAGGAGGCAGGAAACGTGCCTCCCGCCCAGCAACACAGCAGGTTTTCTGGGATGCAGGGGCTCCCCGTGACTGTGCACTGCCCTGGCAGAATTGAATCGTTACAAGAGAGACCATATGGCTACAAACCTGAAAATATTTATTATGTGGTCCTTTACAGAAAAATGTCCCACCCTCTGCCTTTAAATAAACCACAGTCTTTCTCCAGATTCCCCACATCCCCATTGGTGCCTTTGTTCTGACCCTGGGTACCACAGTGCCTTTAGTTGTCACCTCTCCCTTGTCTCCTGCAACCTGTGACAGTTTCTCAGTCTGTCCCTTGTCTGTCGGGACCTTGACACGTTGATGAGTACCGCTCAGGAATTCTGTAGAATGTCCTTCATTTGGGGGTCATGCTGGGACAGAAGCCATGGTGTTTTAGGAAGAATAGCCCAGCGGGGATGTGCCCATCCTGTCACGTCAAGCCAGGCAGTATCCGGCATCAGTCTGCTTCCCTGCTAGCCGCACTGCCCTGGATCTGCTCGGTCACAGTGGCGTCTGCCAGTTTGCCTCACTGCAAACTTCCTTCTTTCCCCTCTTCCCAAACTATTTTTCCTTGGAAGCAAATGACTGAAGTGCAGCCCCCGCTAAGCCAGAGGGGAAGTATCAAAGAATTTGTGTACATGTGCAAACATATCAATAATTAATACATATTTTGAGGGAGAAATTTGGGAAGTGCTCAAATATCGTATTTCTCCTTAAAACGTCTCCCACTGATTTTAGCACTGTCAGTAGATGGAGCGATCAGGACCCTGGTGCTCTAAGGATGATTTCTACTTCCCTTGTTCCTCCTGTTTCTAAATTTGGGATTATTCTCTAAAAAAGAGCTCTCTTTTCTCCCCCATTTATTTAATTCCATCATTTATTTACCTCAGTGTGGGCATTTGGACATTGTTTTATCTTTGGAGTTATCACCCAACACTCTACTTACTGTGTTTTCGCTGAACTTGTCCTATTTGGGGTCACTGGGAACTCCCGCATCCTGTGACGTGTCTCTAAGCCTGCTGTTTTGTGCACATCCTCCATTTCATTTTGAAGTATGTATCTGTAGACTGTTTTATGTTCAGAAACCTGGATAAACTTCAAAATCCCGTCTCAGAAGGAAGCGGCTGCTGTCCAGGTCCCAGCCACTTGCTCCTCGGCCTCGTCCGCTCACACAGGCCGCGGCAGAGGCCGAGGGTCGGCTGAGCAGCCACGCGTAGGATCGGAGATGGAAAGAAAAGCTCATCTCCTTCAGACCCTCCTGGGGCTCCTCGACAGGGAGAGGCAGGAAAGCTGGACTCGGAGTCCACCAAGACACGCCGACAGTCTGCTCGTCTGTGCTCACAGGGCACCAGTGCCCCCGGGCAGCCATCGCCCTCTCCTAAGACTGAAAAACAGAAACTAGCTCAGCAGCTATGACTCCTTTCTCCCCCTACACCGTGACTGGGCAATGCTTTCTTCAAAATGTTCCTTCCCTCCATCTCTCATCTGTTAGGGTTTGGGCTGCTCTGAGAAGCCCTGCACAGCAGGGGTAGCTGGTGTGGGCCCTTACCTGTGGCCTCCACCGTCCTCTCTGCTCCCATGGTGCGTTTCTGGGGGTGAGTTAGAGGCTGAATGCCAGACTCACAGGCACACTTCAGAGGCACACCCAGGTGTTTGTCTCTAAACTGGTGATCACAAACTGTGCAGTGTGCTGTGTGGACTGGGTAGGAGGCTCGAAGGCGACGGGGACCAGAGGCGTTTACTGAACTCCAGAGTACTCACTAGCTGAGCCAGTAAAGGACTTTGCATAATGGCTCATGGAGTAGCGATTTCATGGCCTGCTGGCGTGTCGTATTGTATATGATACCTAAGGTAGCGTACGGTAGTGCCTCATTTAGTCATTCCTTCTCCTGCCCTTCATTCCACAGATAGTCCGTCTTTGGTGTGTCCCAGGAATTGTTCCAGGTTCTGGGGAAACAGCCTCTTCCCTCGTGGGTTTTGCATTCTGGTGTATCTGATGGTTCAGATAATAATCAGATAGAAATGTCCATATATGTTCGTTTAAGCTCGCCATACACGCTATGCAATGAAATGAAGCAGGATATGGGGTAGAGTTTGGTGGGGCAAGGGCAGGTTTGGGAGGGAGGATGAAGTGATCTCTCAGCTGGTTAGGCCTGAGGTACGTTTAAGGCGTTTAAAAATCTGAAAGTCGGCCCAGTGCCTGTAGCTCAGTGGTTAGGGTGTCGGCCACATACACCAAGGCAGGTGGGTTCAAACCTGGCCAGGTTTGAACAACAATGATGACAACTGCCACAAAAAAATAGCCAGGCGTTGTGGTGGGCACCTATACTCTCAGCTACTTGGGAGGCTGAGGCAAGAGAATTGTTTGAGCCCAAGAGTTTGAGGCTGCTGTGAGCTGTGACGCCATAGTATTCTACTGAGGGTGACATAATGAGACTCTGTCTTAAAAAAAAATCTGAAAGTTAATTGTCTTCTGAGCCTAACTCCTATTTTCCACAATACATTTGTTGAATACTAGTTGTATTCATGTGCAATTAGAAAAGGAATTGATTTCCATTGACAGGTGGATGGAATTCTGAGTCATGTTACTTTTTTAGCCCTCTCAATTCTCAGACTTTTGATCTTAATGGCCCAGTTCAGATAAAAAGAAATTAAACAAATAAAATTGAGCAAAGCAGCTGAATGATGCTTACTTTCTTACTTTTAGATAGTGAATTACAGTTTGGTCATTGGGTAGTTTTGTCATCTTCGTAGGCTCTTTACTGAGCTTTGATGCCCACTGTGAAGGTGCGGCTGAGTTTCTTGGGGAAGTAGAGAGGTGATAAACAGACGTGTTTATGTAATAGGGTGTGTCCCAGCAAGAATGAGACTTTACTCTCAGTAACTCTGCCTGCAGTTGACTTGCTGTGATGAGATCTGTCTGTGTTTCCCTTCTCAACAGGAGATGCCGTGGGAGTTTTAGGTCAGCAGTCTTTGATTACGTGGGTCAAGACCACGTCTCACGGCCAGAGCACCCACCATCATCGTGACAACCCCTCCCCCTGTTCCCAAACACCCTTCTTGGGAGGGAGGAGCCATTGCCTCTAGCTGAGAACCGAGAAATAGTCATTTCTGTAAGAGCTTTCTTTGCTTTTCCCTATTTGAATATTCAAATCAAGCGACAGAAGGATTTACCTACTTGCATCACTGTACTCCATAATCTAATTCTAGTCTTCATATAAATTATCACATTAAAAAAAAATCTCTAATCTTAGGCACTATTGGCATCTATTCTGGTGAACTGAGCCATGATGAATAGATAAACCAGAGGCCAGTGTAGCGTGGACTCCCCTGCAGGTGCGCCCGCAGCCTGGAGACTCCTGGGCCCTCCCCCACTCACAGTCCAGGCAGTTTTCTGTAACAGCTCACAAGATGTTTTCCATGTTGGCTTTTCTTGTTTGTGTCTGACTGAGACTCAGAATGCATGTTCTTCAACTAAGTCTTCTACTGTTACCGTATGGCGATTTTAGTAGACTCAGAAAACTAAGATAGAATTCAATGACATCAAAGGTGATGATGCTTTTTGTTTTCTTCTTTTCTACTCTGAAAGTGGGTCAGTTTTATTTGGTTCCTGATTCAGGGTTTGACAAATATAACTAAGAAATGTGAATGCCACACTTGTCCCCTCTGCTGTGTGTGTAGGTGGCCAATACGGTGAGCCACACTTGTCCCCTCTGCTGTGTGTGTGGGTGGCCAATATGGTGGGCCACACTTGTCCCCTCTGCTGTGTCTATTAAACAAATGCCATTGTGACAGGAAAAGAAGTACAGGGAATCCTGAAAGTAAATGGGTTTTTACTACGGTAATAGAAGTGGTTTGGAGAAAAGAAAAAATCTACAGCTTAGCTTGGTAGATTGGACAAAGCTAGGACCAGCATTCAGAATCCCTGGTACTCTATTCTCTGCCAATTATCTGTCACATTCCCTTATGTAAGCTAGCTCTCTTCTTCAATGTTAATTCAATTAGTTAAAATAGCAACACTTACAATAATAAGAAGAAACTGTTGTGAAGTACATATTGTATGCCAGACATTGTATTACGTGGTTTGTAGATTGGGACAGAGAAGGCGGGTAGGTGCCGTCATTATCCTCACCTTACAGGTAAGGAAGCTGTCGGCTACAGTCAGCCCCCTGGAGATATGGAAATGAATCCAGTAGGTCTTTGCCCTCCACGCTTACAGTTTAATGGCCTGAGATAGACATTACCCATGGGAGTACACGACGTCATGGCCACACACAAACCTTAGACATCTGTGCACGTTACCACCAGTTAAAAGGACAAACCGCTAGCAAAATCATGGTGCTGGATGCAGCAAATGCTAATACCTGGAATATATGAAGATGATATAAAGACAAATGAGATCGTGTTTATAAGCACACTCTGTGAGCTGTGATAGGAGAGACCGTGAGGGGTCAGGCCTCCTATCTGGAACAAGCCTCGTTAGCATAGACAAGGAGGCTGCACACTTAGTATTTTTTCCTAACTAATACCAATAGCAAAACTTGCTGAAAAGCTGCCCATGAGTTCTGTTTTTTTTTTTTTTAATTTACTAGTTTATTTGAAAATAAAAATAAAAAATAATTTACTGCAGCCCCATTCATCACGTACCTGATGTTTGGGAACATGTGTGGAGCTCCCATCCAGAGAATAGGAATTCTTCTGAGGATAATGGCCCACAAATGATAGATGGCCGGGCCCCTCAGGTTTTCTTGTAAGAGGCCTTTAAATTGCATCACAGGTCGAGGTACCACGCAGTCAGCCACTAACTGTTGGCTGAGTGAACTGACGAGCTCAAAGATGGACAGACAGGATGCTAAAAGGTGCTCAGGCTTCTGAGGATGCAGCTGGCCCTTAGCACAAGTTGCTTGGATTCTCTGACTGAAACCATCCTTCTCAGGAATGCTTCTACAGGGGAGGCTGGGAAGGGACCCCAGTGGCACAGCCAGTTCCACTGGGTTCTTGGGAGCTGTGGCTTTGTTGGACCACTTTCATGGAGATGGCAGGTTTATTGGGGGGGCTGGATGGGGTATGATGAAGGCTCCCCTAGGGTGGCAGTTGCCAAAGGGAACTTTTGAATGTCCCATTCTTGTCTTTGCTGTGACATTTGTTTTAACATCATTGACTTTGGTAAACAGGCAGCCAGACTGTCAAAGCCATCCCAAGGTTCTTGTCAAGGAAAAAAATCTTGAGGAACTGAAGCCAGCACTGTAGGAATTTTGAAAATCTTTGCTTATCTCAAGTTTAATTTTTGCTTTAGAAAACAAGTTCACAGTATTCATTCCACCTTACCCCCAATTTCCCTTTCCATGTTCAGAGAAGGATACATCCCTTTTCCATCAGATAGATGTCAGGAGAGAGAAAGAAGGGCGGACCATGGAGCTGGGGATCCCACTTTGGATCAGCTGTCCAGCTAGGAGAAGAGGAGGGAGCAGACCCCACGTACCCCACTCTCCACCCACCCGCAGGCCCTCCCTGCCGCTCTTCCCCAACCTTCTCTGCAGAACTGAGAAGTCACCGTGCAGGCTCTGCGGAGTTTCTTCTTTCCTTTCTCTCCGCACCCAGCATCCATCATTGACCGACAGCCCAGTGTGCTTTAAGAACACGGGAAGTGGAGGGAGGAAGACAAAGGCTTATGTAATTCCCTGAGTGGGGAGCAGCCACCCCGTGAATGACCGGAGTCAGTGAGCCCATGGGCCTGTGTACCTGGACGACACCCTCGTGCACACTCACCTCACTGTACGTGTACACAGGAGTCGGTGAGCCCGTGGGCCTGTGTACCTGGACGACGCCCTCGTGCACACTCACCTCACTGTACGTGTACACAGGAGTCGGTGAGCCCGTCGGCCTGTGTACCTGGATGACACCCTCGTGCACACTCACCTCACTGTACATGTACATTTTGTTCATTTGGTCAATTTCTACATCATATGCCAGAAAGTCACATAATCAGGTTTTTGTTTTTTTTTTTTTTTAAATCAGGGTGTTCTTTTTAAACATGTATGTATTTATACTTCCCTTGGAATTCACCAACTTATTATGTGACTTGAATATGTATTGCCCTTCTGCTGTTTGAGCCCTGAAATATACATACTGACATTCTTGGAAGCCCCAGATTAATGGGTTTCCATCTGGCCTCTGATCTGAGTCTCTTGAAACTGGTGACTTGATGAGGGCACATTTATAGTTTCAGAACCCATGGCTGACACGGGGTTCTTTCAGGGTCCCTGCTTCTCATTTCCATGTCTGGTACCCCAAACCCTTCCTCCTGACTCTCATTCCTCCACTCTCTGCTCCCACCCCCAGACACACCTGCCCCCCCACCACAGTACCTTGTTAATACAAAGCTCATGAACTTTGAATATGTGGATTTCTGACTGCACACTTCAGCTTCCAGCTGCTTTGTGGGAAACTCTACTGGATGTTGTGTAAAAGATCTGGGGTTAGCCAGGTGAAGGGAGGTCTGCCTGAGGCCCCAGGACAGCACACACTCCGAGGTGCATTTTCCTTCAAAGCACTGGCAGCACAATTGTTCACATCGATGTGCTTCTAGCTTTGAACTTGAGCCGTGGTCTGTTGTTCCTGTTTTGACTTGTCACATCTCTCTGCTCAGCTGTAAGGTGGGACCTTATCCAGACAGAAAATAAAGTCCTTAGCCAGTGAACTTGAATGTCAAGCTTGGCTTCTGATTCTCAGCACATCCAAATGTTTCTAGAATTTGTAGAATAGGAGGATTTTCCTAAAAAATCAAAATGACATAGGCTGTTCCTTGCCAAATTAACTTGCCTCTGTGATGATAAGAGTAGTTAGTAAGAGTGACAAGGTCAAGTTCCTTCTATGTAAGGCTTAAGGGTCTCTAAGGGCCAGAACACATTTGGCTTCTAGGACTCAAGGACTTTGGGTTTTATTTGGGAACAAAAGTATCACTTAGAAGTATTGTCCTTCCTGTAGAGAGACGCCGTTTGTTAGTTTACACATGACTTCACATGATGTGGTAGTTTGGAGAGCCCACCCTGTTGTAAGTTGTCACACATCTGGAAGAGACTATGGTCCAGCCAATTATATAAGGTACCTATAAATCCGGTTTATGTGAATCAGAGCCTGGTTGTGTGAAGGGTTCTCCGTAGACCCTGCCTATTTCAGTTGCGAGCACCATTTTACCATGTGAAGAACTGGCCATCCATGAACAGAATCCCCCAAACTTGCCATTCTTTAAATTCCTGGCTATTATTTTTGCATCTAGAATCTATCCCCTCACTTTGGGAATGCACCTGCCAGGGTTGTGAGCCTGTGAGAGCCCATCTCGGTATACCATGTACGAATTAAACCATTCCTGCTAAAATGTAAAAAAGAATTAATTATACCTTTTTATTAATTAAAAGTTATATTCTAGTGTCCCTTACCTAAATAAGAGTGATACTGTCCTAAACAAGACGAGATGACGTATGGAGACACTTCAGACAGTGTAAAACATGGACGCTTATTTGTGTAATGAGTTTTCTTCAAAGTCCTAGTGTCATTGACACAGGAGTGCTGGTGCATGTGTGAGACAAGGATGTAAGTTGTTTATGTTATTAGCATTTCAACATGGTATTAATGTCTCTAACATTGGCGACATGTTTAAATAGTAGCTTTAAATAATATACATAGTAGTGAGCACTTGTCACTAGTCCCCAGGGATACGAAGTTCACAGTGGCCCATCTCTGAATCTGTGCTGTGTGCAGGCAGAGTTTTCCACTCAGCACCAGGACCCTGCAGAGGAGACCCTGCTTCTTACCTGTCACTGCTTGGAAAGAGATGAGGGTGCCAGGGAGGCCTTTCAGCTCCTTATTTCATAATCTCTCTCTCTCTTTGGTGGGGTCGGGATCAAGGAGGGTCATATAAACACAGTGACATATTCAGTGCTGGTCAGCCAAATTAAAGCAGTTCATTAAAGCGGGGCTGTCACATTACAGGTGTGAAAAAACTTATGAATTAATGGAAATGTTTATTTTTTTAAAAATAGATTTTATTTTTTAGCATAATTTTAGTACATGGTAAAACTGAGAGGAAGGCGCAGATACTTCTGCACATATTCCCGCCCCTACGCAAGCAAATGGCGACACTGCCTTGGTGGGTCCTCCCCACTGAGTGTCACATTTTACATGAAGGCTTGTTCACCCTCGGTGCTGTGCTTTCTGTGGCTTTGGCCAAATGTGTAAAGATGTACCCACCATGACAGCATCATACAGACTAGTGTCCCTTCCCTAAAAATCCTGAGACCTGCCTGCTCGTCCTCCCCCAGCCTCTGGCAACCATTGCCCTTCCAGCGTCTCTCTGGTTGTGCCTTGTCCAGAGCGTCATGTGCTTGGAATCCCGCCATAGGCAGCCTTCTCAGATTGGCTTCTCTCACTTGGAAGACTGAATTTTTAAAAAAGTCTCTATGCCAGTCTCCGTAGGACACTTGCCTGGTGCCTTTAACATTCGATTCAAATAACAAAAACCTGCCCACATAGGACACTTCAGAAAGACCCTTACGGAGCAGGAGGTGCTTGTGCAATTCCACAGCCCAAACCCAGGACAAATCATTCTGAGCCTGCTCCCCCAGGTTTCCCAGGCCGTCTTCCTCGGTGGCAGGAAGGACTATTGTAGGACGAGTGAGCAAACTGAGATTGGCACCTCTAACCCATCCCACAACATCTTCCCTGAAGTCTGGTCCCAGGATCCAGTTGTTCACCCTTGAAGTCAAGCCCCTAGGTTGGATGGAGAAACCCTACACTCCTGCTTCTTAGGGGACAGGATCCCCTAATCCACGATGCCCTACAGCACGGATAGAAAGGATGGGACAAGGTCGAGTGAGAGGATGTGGAACTGTGGGGCTGCAGTATGTGCAGAATGGAAGTCGGACTCCAGGGCATCTCAGGCCTCCGGAAACCAGGGCCAGGCAGGGATCCAGGCTTGATCCAGTCCCCACACTCGCCTGGGCCCTCTCCGCTCCCAGGACTGGTCCTGCTTCTACCTTTTCCTCCCAGGTTCCCCAGACACAAATGCTCCTCACCCCTTCATCACCCACTTGCCCCCATTCTGGAAGTCCCTGGCCCTGCTCGTCAGTCCCCTCATTTCTCTGCACTAGCACCTCCGGGAGGAATCCAGGCAGCACCGTTCACAGGTGTGTGCACGATGTGTGGGCTCTCACAGGCCCCGAGGAAAAGAGAAGAGGGATTTCTCTGCCCTCGTGGACCTGGTGTTCCCCCAGTCCCTTACTCTTTTCTCACCTGATGTGTTTTTGTCCCTCTGTGGAGGTAGCTGCAGTCTGGAGGAGCAGACGTGGAGGCTAAGCCTTCTCTGTGTCACCAGGTCACTGCAGTTGCTTTGGGCATGGTGGATTCCAGTCGTTATTTGCATTAAATACCTTTGAGAATCTGCTTTAAAATGAGACAGCTAAGTACAGTCCCCAACAAGCATAGGAACAGGGAGGATCTTTCAATGTCCACGTATAGGTAGAAGTTCAAAAATTAAAATAACCCAGTGATATAAAAACAGAAGAGTGGTCCTTAACATTGGCTGGGGAGTGCCACCTGCTAAACAGAGATGCTCCGTGTGGGCCGAGATGGACCCCTCTGGGTTGGGAGATGGGCAGGGTGCCCGTGCCCGGCTCTGCAGCTGCTGTCCCCAGGGACCAGTTTCTCAAGCTGCCTCTGACCGGAAGCGCAGCCAGCTTGGCAGTGGGTGGGTGGTCTGCCGCTCCGCTCACTTCCTGCAGCTTTTTGGTGCCCCCAATAGACCTTCCTTCCATTTTGCCCCGAGATAGGCCACTTCCAAGAAAGCTCAGCTGGAAACAGATGTCTGTGCTTTGCATCTAGCAGAGCAGGGGGCAGCCTGCTGCTTTTTAAGAGACAGGCAGTAGTATTCAGTAAATACTTTTTCAGAATTGATATTTATAAATATCCATATATCTATTGATATTTACTGAATTAGGAATAAAAATAGAAATTCTGAAACATTTACTTATGAATTCCTTTAATTGTGATAAACCTATTGCATGTTAACACAAATAATGCATTTTTATGGAAAAATAACTATATTGTCCTAAAAAATATTTAAATATTCAGTGAGAAGTAAGTGGTCTTGTTCTGGCCTCAGAAGAGGCAGCTGGATTCTCCTGTCCGTGTCCGTGCTCAGTCCGATACAGCTGTGCAGACCGTGTACGTGGCGTCCTCTGGAGAGCTTGGGTGCACCTGACAGAAAAGGGGCCTGGAAGAGGCAAGTGATGCTTTGGGGTGTTAGGAAAGCAATGTCCAGCGACAGGCTCCCTGGGACATCTGCGCACCCCAGGGGGGTCCTGGCCACATTTCAAGAACCTCTTACCCACATAGGTTAGCTTTTTGCCTGGACTGTCCTCGGCAGGGGGATAGAACAGAGAACAAAAGCGGGTACGTTCTCTGCCCTCCTGTGAGCTCACAGACTGCTACGGCTTAACTCGTGCCCCTTCAGAGTCTCCTGCTGACATTCTAACCCTCGTCTCTCAGAATGCGACCCTACTTGGAAGTGAGGCCTTTTGAGTGGTGATCACATTGCAGTGAGATCACTAGAGTGGCCCCTTATCCAACGTGACTGATGTCCTATAAAAAGGGGGATTTGGAAACCAACAGACACTCATAGAGGGAAGGTGATGTGGAGAGAGACAGGGAGGGGATGGGCAGGAGGGAGCCCTGAGACCAGGTGGGGATGGACAGGAGGGAGCCCTGAGACCCAGACCAGGGATGGGCAGGAGGAAGCCCTGAGACCCAGACCAGGGATGGGCAGGAGGAAGCCCTGAGACCCAGACCAGGGATGGGCAGGAGGAAGCCCTGAGACCCAGACTGGGGATGGGCAGGAGGGAGCCCTGAGACCCAGACTGGGGATGGGCAGGAGGCAGTCCTGAGACCAGGTGGGGATGGGCAGGAGGCAGCCCTGAGACCAGGTGGGGATGGGCAGGAGGAAGCCCTGAGACCCAGACCAGGGATGGGCAGGAGGCAGCCCTGAGACCAGGTGGGGATGGACAGGAGGGAGCCCTAAGACCAGGTGGGGATGGGCAGGAGGGAGCCCTGAGACTCAGACCGGGGATGGGCAGGAGGGAACCCTGAGACCCAGGGGCTGATGGGAGCCCTCAGAGCAACAAGCCCTCCTAATCGCTCTGACTCTGACTTCCAGCCTCCAGGACAGTGGGGGGACGATCCTCTCTTGGTTATGCCACCTTGTCCATGATATTTTGTTTTGGCAGCCTTGGCAAAGTAGCACCCAGCCTAAGGGTTGCATATTAAAATTAGAATCCCAGGCGTCACGGGGCCTGATCTGCTGGTTCAGGAAGGTTCAGAGAGGAGGTAGAGACTCCTACCAGACAGAGCCTGGGTCCTAGACTCCTATGCAGGGAAGCACAGCCATGAGCCGCTCTTCTAAGCACCTCCTTCCTAAAATAAATTGACCGTGCTATTTAAAGAGGAAATAGCTGGTCATTTGAATCACTGCTCAGGCTCAGAAACCTCTGCAAAGCGAGGTTAGCAGAAAAGAAGGTCGTCAGGTTCTGCCATGTACCTTCCAGAGCCGTAAGACCTGCAGGCCTTCACCCGGGGGCCAGTCCCCAGGTGAACAGTGGTTGAGGGTAGTGGAATACATTGGTGTATCTTTCCTTTGGTGCCACTGGCCGGTGCCCCTGAGGGCCGCCCTTTCTAGAATGAGCAGGAGCCTCAGCAAGGTATTTCCTACATATGCCAACTTCTTTAAAAATGGCCATTTAGAGACTCTGAATGAAGATCACGTGTCCCGAGAAGTCCTGGGGTTGCTGCATGATGGTGAGGCATGTTCCCAGTGCACGGGGGCCAACAATGGCTGCAACATTTTATTAGGTGTGGCTTTTGTATACGCATGGCATGTACACTATATGCATTCTGACCACAGTTCGTTTGGAAAATAATAAAACTTAAAAGACTGAAAGAATTCTCTCCACAGAGTCCACATGAGATGGAAAATATTAGTCCAAGTCAGGAAGGAGACAATTCCCAGGCTTCTGGGGAATGGCCAGAGAGGGTCCTGCGTCCTGGTGATGGTGCATGGGTGTCCACCAGCCCAGCCTCCCCTGGCTCCCCCTCAGCCTCTCATCACACCTTCCCCCTCCCTTCTAGTAATGCCTTCCAGCCATGGCCCATCCTACTGTTCTACCCTCAAGCCCCAGCCCTGTTTGAGAGCAGCTGTTGCCAAGGCTGACGGGCTTGTTCCCTGAATGCGTGGACCTCCCCTCTCCTGTCCTTTGTGTTTGCTCAAGTCTCCCCTGCAAGACGGCCACCCTAAATTCAAAGAACCCGTCCACCTGCTCCCCGTAATCCCTCATCTAGCTGTGCCTTCTCTTTCTCATGCTTAGCACTTTCTAACCCAGGTATTATCCTTGAAAAACTAAGATTTACTCTATAAATTATTCACTGATTGATGGACTTTAAAAAAACTGTTACCCACACTTATTAGACTCTAAACCAGGAGTTCTCAAACTACGGCCACATGGGGCCCGCCTAGGACATTTATCCAGGCTGCCAGATGTTTTTGCAGCCGCTGCCTGTCCTGCTTAGCAGCCGATTCATCCCGGGGCCTGCAGTCCAGCCCTCCAATGATATGAGGGGCAATGAACTGGCCCCTTGTTGAAAAGGTTTGAGGACCCCTGCTCTAAACCTTACGGAGCCAGGGATCTTTGTGTGAAACTGAAAAGAGTTTGCGGGGTGTCACAGGCCTTTAGTTGGTACTTGCAGAACTTAGGAGTAGGTAAACGTTCTTGACTTTGGCAGGGACAATGATTTCAGTGCATATGAGAAACGGTATCTGGGACCCACCTGACTTAGTCCCATCCTCCAGTCATGTGGAGTGACCAGTCTTTGGGGGACTAGAAGGCTATGTTGGTATAAGTTCTAACTTGAGGCTGTCAATAGTGGAAGCAGAGATGTTTGGCACATTGTCTATGACAGAGGGTTATAAAATTGTTCCCAAAGTAAACCCTAGCAATGACCTTCCTCTTGGATTGTTCTGGAGTGTGTGGGCAAGGAACCAGCCATTACCTTCAAAATTGCGACGTAAGCAAAGCTTGCATGGGGAAAAGTGCTCCTCTTCTGTCTTAGAACTTTCCCTCTTGAGTGTGACCTTATTATCCATTGTTACACTGTGGGCCATTGGTCAGTCGAGAAAGAAACTGGACAAAATCTAACAAGTTATGAAACACCCACCCTGCCCTCTGTCCAAGGCCACTTCACCCCTTGACCTTAAATGGGCCATGCTGGGAGGCAGTGCTGAGGCCCTGGACAGGCCTTCAGTGGTGGCTCGGCTGAAATGGTACCCAGTGAGAGAAGTGGCCAGGAGGACACGCAGAGGAAGGGGGCTGTGCAGAGAAGGAGGAGGCCGGAAGGGACGGGAGATGGAGCTGCCAGCAGCACAGGAGGAGCAACAGCAGCCTGGACGCCAAAGAAAAGAGTGTTAGAAAGGAAGAGAGCGGCGGGGAATGGGAGCCGCTCTGGAGGGGGCCACACACTGGGCACGCAGACCTGACCAGGTCCAGAGAACTCATGCCTGACCTGGGCCGGGCGGCGTGGGAATCACACAGCAAGGTTTGAAGAGCTAGACGGAGATGCGACTTCATTAGAGAGTTATAAAATGTTTAAATACGTACAGCCACTTGGGGGTTCCTAGCATCACTGCTGCCCCCAACCCGCCAACACCCAGACCAACACACACACACACACACACACACACACCCTTGCTTGAAAGCAAGTAGGAATGTTAGACACTCTGGCATGAGTGTACACAAAGTGGACATTCGAGAGATCCTGGATAAATAAATATTGGATATTTTTATTAGATGCTATTGCTTGGGTAAATATTGTGACAGTGTGTTGTGACTGTAGAAATGCTGGATGAGCATCAGATTCATTAACAAAAGTCCTGCCTCACACATCAGGGCCCATGGGAACCTGTCTGGCCACCTTGGTGGGGACGTAGAGGGGCAGAGGTTCAGTGGTTCCATCTGGTGGTTTGTCAGACCAGAACTTAAGGATTAAGATTCAGCAGCGGCAGAAGTGGCTTCCTGACACTCAGAGGCCCCATTCTTTACATGTTATTTTAATTTTTAATCCATAGTTCATGTGTGTTCACAAATAATAGCGACAAGGCAGGTCTGGTGACATGGATGGAAGGGAGAGCAGATTATCCTTTGCTCAGGGTGAGTTGCTCTGATAAGCAGGCATGCCATGTGACAGCCTCATGGAGCTCACTGTGCAAGGTGGGTGGGTGGGCGGGCAACTTAGAAGTCCTATCACACTGTTGGAGGATAGTCCTGCCCTGGCCACAAGGCCTGGTGGGTAGCTGTCTGCCTGCATGGTGGCGCACAGCAGCCCTGAGCCTTCAAAGCCCCCTCCTCCTCCTGGGAAAGGTAGGTAGACGTGGATGTCCATGGCTCCACTTCCTCCATGGAGTGCCATGTAAGGAGAGGTCCCCAATATGGAGACAATCCAGAGACCAAATCCAGACGGCACAGGCGTCATTAAGACTTCAAGCCACCAAGCTGCTCAGCAAGTCAGAAGGGTATGATTGGATCTGCAGTTTAGAGTGGTTATGACTTCCAGAGGAGACATTTAGGAAGGGGCTCCCGCCAGATGCCAGGCCCCTTTTGATTGTGACGTATGTGTGTGTATTTCAAATTGTTGAATAAGTTTGCAGTTTGTAGTGCAAATGTATTAAGTATTGAGGTCAGCCTGCCTAGAGTCATAAAATTCTAGTCTTGCTGGCAACCAGCTTGTTGGTACATTGAAAGTGTTATGACCATGGGGTCCACCCTGGGGCTCAGCTACATCACAGGACAAGAATGAGCTCAGCCCACGGCGTTGACAAAGGGCTGTGGCACCCTGACTAATCAGTCTCCTTCCTGTGCAGCAATCAGGGAGATTTATGTGCTGGAAAATCTGTATAACACAGGCTTGGCCTCCTACCCCAGGAGGCAGGTGTTGCCACCCTGTGAGCCCACAAGCTGGACCCTCACAGGGGTGAACATGAGCCTGTCCATGGTAGGGGTCAGCACCCAAGAGAAAGAGAATGCCCGTCTCTGTACCTGCATTGTCCAGGGTGCAGCTCCTGCCAGGATTATTTGGGGACATGGATGGAAAGGAAGAGAAGCCGCCCTGGGGCATCGTGTGAAGTGTGGGGACTTCATCCCTGCTTTTCTCTCTGCCACAGAGTCCCTATTTCTGCAAAATATTGGAGATTATTTTTATTATTATCATTTTTATATATTCTTTTATTTTATATATTTATCATTATTATTTTAGACTAGATTATTATTACTGATGTGCTTTATGAGGTTGGACAATTCTGAAATTCATCCTATAAAAAGTGCTACATACCTCATTTCAGAGAAATTCTGGAACTCTTTCCAGAATGACCGTCAGAACCGTCATCATATGAAGGCTGACAATTATGTTTGCAAACTCATCTTAGAAAAAGTGCTTTGAAGGGTGGACTGGGCGCTGGTGCCCAGCTTCCCAAGGGGAGGACCTCGAGGTGAGCACAGTGGTACTCAGTGATGAGGTGAGGAGTGCCTTTTCTAGGGTGAGCTCGTAAACTTAATTGTCAGACCTCGTTTGTGCAGCAGACGCGGTGTCCTCAAGCAGATTAGGTGTCCCCTAACCACACTTGAAGATATGCAACCAGCTCCCAGGGCATTGACTAACTTGTCGCCATTGGTGTGGAAGAAGATAGCCACTGGGTCAAGAAGAATTAAAATCTGGGGGACATGGAAAGGGCCATTAAGTCCAACTGGAATGCATAGAAACTTTTTAGAAGCTCCATGGGTGGTAGATGTCCACCTTATCCATGTGTCCACTCAAAGATGGAGAACATAGAGATTGCTGGCTGGCCACAGCTGGAGGAGGATATTACTGGTTAATTACAAGAGATGTCATTTGGGTGCCCACAGGAACTTGAGAAATGAGGTCAGTAAACCAGACCCTCATTTAAGGGGTGAGGAGGGTGAAACCCTAGGACATTCGGGGCGCTGAGCAGCTGAGCTCAGTGAGCTCCTGGGTCTCACCCCCCTCCTGACACTGGCATATTGAATCTGACATGATGCACCCCTCCCTGGGGATTGCTTCAGTTCTTAAAAAAATTAAGGCTCTTCTAACACCCTCTTCTTTTGGGAAATTTTGGATTAAAAATATGAAGGCACAAGGTAGACACCTGATGAAAATTAGCTGAACCCGAGACGGAGTTGTGGGCGCAGCCAGCACATCTGCTCCTGTCTGGTGCATGCCAGGGCTTTCCATCGTGCCAGAATTTTCTCATGAATAAAATTCTTGGGATTTTATCGAGAACAATGAATCCATGTGTGAGACATTCATGGATGAGACGCATTCCAGATGCGTAGCGCTGTGTACTTTGAGACTGTGTGTGTTTTTTAAAGGCCAAGCGCAAAGCTGCCAGTTTCTCATGGAGCTCCTTGTAAAGACGTGCGGCATCCCTCCCTTGGTGTTCAGAGAAGGACCGTTCCAATAGAGAAAAAATGCCAGTGCCTTTGTTAGCCTTGACCTTGGCCTCTGTGCCTCTCAAAACATCAGTCGCCTGGGCTTGTAAGCTTCAACCTGGGCAACATAGCGAGACTCTGTCTCTAAAAATATTTAAAAAATTAGCCAGGCTGATGGTGCACTTGTGATCCCGTCTACATAGGACGCTGAAGCAAGAGGATCCCTTGAGCCCAGGAGTTTGAGGCTGCAGTGAGCTATGATCGTGCACTGCACTCCAGCCTGGGTGACAGAGTGAGACCCCAGGCAGAATGGTCCTCTGGGCTTGGCAAGACTGCCATAGAGATGCTTCCTTGTACAAGTTTATTGAAAACTCCAAGATTTAGGGAAAGGCCAAATAAAAAGCATTGTGGATCTCTGAGTCCTTCCGGGGTTGGAGGACTATCACCTGTGTGCCCTGTGCTACTCTGTGAAAAGAAATGGGGATTAGGTACAAGAACATGGTATGTTCTTTATTCTTCAGCTTGTTATATAGAGAACACCAAGAACCTGCCGGGGAACACACCAGGAAGCATCCCTTCCTGCACAAAGATTCCGTTTAATTACCATCCCACAAACTAATGTAGAATTACAGCAGAAACTCCAGGAAAGAACTGAACCGAGGACCCACTAGGCTAAATCACATGATATGGTCTTAAAAATAAAAGATGCAGCTAGGTCATCCTTCTCCGTGTGTTGGATACATACATGATATTAGAATTTAGTGTTTACTAAGAATAAATGACTAATTTGCATACAAGAGACTATGTTAAGTTTTCTGGAATCTGGCTTATCAAATAGAGGTAAGATGTCTGGAAATGGAACCACGTGGAGACTTGGGGTCAGTGACATGAGGTTTCTGTGTGTGTTTGAAGGTTCATAAAACCGTTCCATATGCTCGCTCATTTGGCTAATTGACCTACCTGGGTGAGAGCTCCTTGGCAGCCAACTGTCTTAGTACCCTCGGTGGAGATGAAGAAATTGAGACTCAAAAAGTCAAAGACAGCACTTACTGAACTTGAACATGCACCAGCTCACCAGGGGCTGGAAGAGCAGAATATGTATGTGTTTCTAACAAGCTCTTGGAAAGCTCAAACTTGGAGCAGGACAGGTGTAAAGGATTTGCCTGCAGTGATGCAGACAGCAGGGTCACAGGCAGCGTCCACCCTCCAACTCAGGACTTCCGAGCCCAGGGCTGGTGCTCCTGTGTCCTGGCACCTGCCTCCTACATTTTGATATAACTCCATGCTTGCCCTAGAGGTAGTGATAAAAAGTGGGAAAAAAAAAGGTCCTTTCATCTCAAATGAATTATTTAAAACTAGATAAAAATAAGGCAAAGGGTTCTGATGAATATTCTTTGAGTATTATTGGTGACAATGATTAGAAAAAAACCCAAAACATGTATTGACTGTCAGGAGGAGAACAGTCCTCTTTTAGGAGGATTTAAACGAACTAGGATGGCATTCTTCACACTCCTTCTGATTTAAAACTTACAAACCAGGATGCTTCCACAGATGTTTTTACACGTTTTGTTCATCTCCAAAGAAGAAAAGAAGTCTACTGGGGGAAAAGAGGGTGGATGGGTCAGGGGTGGGTCTTAGCAGGAGAAAAAGAAGCTATTAACAACATCACAGGCACATTTTCTCTTAAATGATTAAATGACATTCCCAGGCTGCACAGTCAAAGAGAGAGTTCACCCTCTCTTCAAATGCAGTCAAAAATCATTCTGTGTAACCCTGAGAAAGCAAAGAACTGTTTTAAAATTATGTTGGTTTGGTTTCTTAATCTTTCAGGGTTTCATTTAAATCAGTTTTCATTATGAGGACATAATTTTTCTTTCTTTGAAAATTTTCTACAAAGCTTCAATCTTTCTTCATATTTCTGGGTTTCTGCTTTTCAGATTGCATGCTTCTCTCCTAACTTTGTTTAAATTCATTTTCTACTAAGCCCTGTTTTTTTTTTATACCTTGCCTAGCTGTGTAGAATCCCTAGGGTAGTCCTGCACAGACTTCAGGTAAACCTGCAGTAAAATGCTCCATGACAATAGGGATGTGGATATACTGCCCACGGCAGTAAGTGCCAGAAGTCCCTGGGACTCCTGGTCGCTGGCCTCACCGTCCGTTCATCCCACAAAAAACATGTCTCCTCATCTGGATGTGATCGAATTCTTCTGGACTCCACTTACGTCCTTAAGTGGCTCTGTACTATAATTTCATGACTTAGTTCTTTGGTGAACATGAGCATCAACAGACACGTGATGGTAAGAAATTGCAGTGGAAGTTGACCACCCAAGGGACTGTAGCAGACGTACAGAGGTGGCCATAAGGAACTCGGCCCACTGTGCTGAAAGTGCATGGTGGGGGGGTACGTCTACTCTGCAACGATGAGGTCAACTCAAGGTGGTGGTCAGTGTAGGGAGGGGTCAGCTATGGAGGTTCCACTGTATTTTTATGCCAGGAATGAACAAAACACAGAGAGATAGAAGCCTGCTCTAAAAAGAGTTGGTGGCACCAGCAAGGCCTGCTCAGGGTCTGAGCGAGCTCCACTCAGAGCAGGGAAATCAACAGGGGTCTCAGAAGGGACGGGTCTCCAGCTAGGTCTGCTCTGAGAGACAGGCTGAGAGGAGGGAAAAGCACCTTCTAGTAAGAGAGAGGAATAAGCAGAGGCAAGAAGGGAAGAGCTCAGGTTCTGTACGTGGTTGAGGCAACATGTTCCCTAGTGGATACGATCGGAGGTGAGAGATGCGTGAGGGTCCTCCAAAGTGTTCTTTTATTATTATCCAAAGTGGATAATAATGACAGGTTTACGTTTCTCTCATTATCTTTATTGACGATCTGTTTATTGATATGTGTGTACATGTATGTGTATGATGTATCACATATAGTGTGTATAGATGGGTTATATGCCCTTGTGCGTATGTGCGCATGTATCTGGACACTAGTTCTGGGACTCATTCTCTTGCATGGGGCTGATACTGTGAGTTGTAAAATTGTTTGATACTGAAGCAATACCATATTGGAGAAATAAGCTCCTGAGATGGACTTCATTTGCCTACATACATTTTTCCTTTGAGGCTAATCCAAGATTTTTTTGTATTTTTGAAGGACTAAAATAGCAATGTGTTAAATTAGAAAAACGTGAACACAAAGCTAGATGCCGCATTTAATATACGAGGTTAATGTTTCCTCCTCTGAAGAATTAAGGAGAAAAGAAAATAGCAAGAAGGGGAAAAGTTGATCTCACCCAGGGTAATGAGGCATTTTTGACTTACAACATTTGGCTCTTGTGTGTGTGCGTTATAATTATAGTGGACACACTGGTGAGATGGTCAGACGAAGGTTCTCGTTCGTGGAGCTATCAGAATTATAAAAGTACACACATTTAGAATCAAAACTCTGGGAGGACTGGCATTTCTGTGTCTGGCTAACGGCAGCGCGGTGCTGTGAATTTGGTTTGTGTTGTTTTTTCTTCTTCCAAATTCAATTAGGACCATCTACTACATGGGCTCCACTGAAGAGAAATTAAAAACAGAAGCACGTGAGGCAGCCTAATAAATAGTTCTCTAATATCATCAAGTCTGTATGCATCCGTTGATGGCCACCTAAGTGGCACAGGCTCCAGCGTATTTGTAAACGGGATTCCTACCCATCCTGTTTTCCCTGTGTGGCACTCACTAGGAGAAGCGGTATCCACTTGCAATGAGTGCGCCCCAAAACTCAGCTTTGCACTGGAGTCTGAACAGTCTGAGTAACCAAAGAAAGAGCAAGTTCATTGATTAAATCATTACATTTTTGAAAAATAATTGGATGTATCTGGGACCTATCGCTGCGTATCCCTTGGGGTCACAGAGCAGCACCGTGTGGCAAAAAGTTCCTTCCTGGTTCCCAGCAGGCCGTCCACTTCCTCTCCCGACCCTTCATTCCAGCCCAGATCCGGGATTCCGGGCATCTGTCCCTTCATTCTTCTTGTGCCTCTTTCCTCTCCCAGCCTCCCTCTTCCTAGGTGATTCCATCCCTTGCCTGATACAATAGCTCTGCTATTTTCACAGGCATGACAAAACCAGGCCCCAAAGAACTCCACATGCAACCTCCCTTAATCCGACTTCTGTCGTCCGGTAACCGCCCCAGGGAATGATCCCCTCAGAGCACAACCCGGTCTCCACTTAGTGCTCACTGTTGATGTTACTTCTCTTGAACCCTGTTTTCTTATTTGTGGGCAGGAATGAAAACAGCTTATAGAACCATTACAAAGATTAAATAATCATACAGTTTAAGGTGCCATGGAATGTAAAATGTACCATTATTGTATCTGCTATCAGAGAGAAAGAGATGGTGTCAGTATACTAAGATATGCCATCCGTATCCAGATTTCAGAGCTGCTGGAATCTGAAAAGTGCTATGTCTTAAAATCAACAAAACAGGAGTTAAGAGGATATTATAGATGAAGTGCTTAACAAGCTAACCTGGTTTATCATATGCTGGATCAGCTGTTTATGAAAGTCGTTAAAGGAACTTCATTCATCTCCACAGTGAAGGGAGTCAAGTGAGGCCTCAGACTCTGCTTGGTTCTATGTGAGAGAAATTTAAGGAAGAAGTTTGCATTTCGAGGTAATGGGGCAAGACAGACGTCCAGCAGAGAGGGAGCTAGTGGCTGAAGATGGTAAAGTCTTCCAGTGAACAGTGTCCACCCAGGGTCATGATGGCAGAGACTTCTCTAAGATTCTGTTTCAAAGCACAATGAGGATCTTAAAATGCTTGCTGCACTTGGTCCTTTGATTGGCTTTTCATAATTATCAAACGCTTATGGCATGTAAGATTTCAGGAAACAGAAGATGGGTTTGTGACCCGGTTCTCTCGAGTTCTGGTTCTGACCGTATTCCTGATCTTGGAGAACCAGGTGAGGACACGTCCCTCTGTGCCCTTTGCTGGCTGAGACTGGGAGAGCGGACCGTGCTTTAAGCTTCCCTGTTTCTTCACTTTACCACTCCCAGATTTCCAGAAAAGCTTAAGTATGATGGATTCCCTGTATTAACCGTCTAGTATTTTTATTATTTTATTTTAGCATGGGGTGGGAGGGTCTTCCAGTAGAGACCAGAAAACCTGGTAGACAGATTCTAAAAGAGCTGTAACACTAACCATCTAGTATTTTTATGAACTGTGAGGATCACAAGTTAGAAGCAAAACTGGGCCCTTATTTGCTCCTTTGTGTGGAATAGAAGAGCCTTGCAAAACATTCATCTGTCACAGAAAGGCACCAGCGTTCCTGAAATAGTTTGCTGAAAAGCGCACAGTCCACTTTTTTTATTTTACTTTTTTAGTTTTTAGTCTAAGAAGTATAGATTATTTGTTGTACTCAAATTAAGTGACTTGAAAATATGTGCACCTTTTAGTCTTACAAGATGAAATATAATCTGGTCGTGTCCCTCATTTCTGGAACTCTGGCTCTCATGACCCAAATCCGGAGAAGCGGCCCTCATGTGGTCTTGGACGCTCGGCATGTAGATGGAATAGCAAGCCCTGTGGGATTAACACAGCGTCCTTTTGTTCAGGGCAGTTTGCTTAGAGTTACGGTTTCTCCTAAGATCATAACAAATGGCCTTGGTAGGCTGCCACTTGCCACGTGGGAATAGCCCAACTTTCCTGGAGCTACAGAGAAAAACACCCCCACACACTGGCAAACACCAGTCTATGGTCCAGGCCTTTTTATAGCAACATAGAGGCAGGCATATTAAATTATCATGCCACATTTCTGCCAGGTTTTGACTTTTTAAAAATTCTCTGTTACAAAGCAACTAAAGCAGTTCCCAAGACCTGCGGCTGGCCGGAGTTTCTGAAAGAATAACCTATACATGTTAACTAAGGCATCTGCGGACGCTGTGGGCAGGTGGGCAGGTGGGCGGGCAGGCCCGTAGGCAGGTGAGATCGTCACGCTGCAGAAGGGAAGTCAGTGGGCAGAGAAGCAGGGATGTTGCCATTCAAGGCCAAGGAGGGTCTCTCCCAGGGCTGGCGTGAAAGAACTCACGTGTTCCTGGTTACCAGCCTCTGTTGAGCGCTCCTCTCTGGTTTTAATCTGACGGGGGTCGATCCTCTCTCCCCTTTGAAGTCCCGGGGCTGCTGGGAAGGGAGACTCCTGTGCCCCAGGCTTCGCCATCAAACTTTAAGCAAAGAGATGATGAAATGTGCCTGTAGTAAGGCGAGTGGGGGAGCAAAGAGGTGCTGTTGGCGGGGAGCTGGTTTTCTTCCTGATCACGCTTGCCGAAGGGGCTCTCTGGAAAGTACCCTTCAGCTTCTGTAATTGTTAAATGTGCCCCACTGGCTGCTGTGTGCCTGGGGAACTTTGTTTACTTAATTCATTTGTTTCCCTTTGCTGAGCTGAACTTAATTGTGGATGTTTGACGGCTTTCGTTTCATCAGGGGCATATTTTTGGATTGGTCTGTCCTTTTAGAATGTTGACGATATTTCACCCCTTTTGAAACGTTTATCCTGAAACTTGCTCATTTTTACCTTCTAAGGAGCAGCCACTGACAAGCTGCTTCCCGGGTCCCAGTGATACCCTCTTCTTTTTGTGCATTGTTAACTTTGAGAAGAATTTCAAGATGTGAAGAAAGGATGTGTGTCCCTCTCCTTATCTGTGGCGTTCGTAGGGCTGTTTTTTTTTTTCCCCTGAATCGATCTCAATTAACTTTGATTTTTTTTTCTCTTTAGAAAACCATGTGCTGAAATAATGGTTTGCCAGATGTGAGGCTAGATCCCTCCCCCTGCAAACATGCGCTGAAGCCTTGTTTTAGTTCTCGTACTGTGGTTCATTTTTTATTCAGTCTTACACCACATTTATTTGGTCATTGGCTCTGTTTGCGAGCATGTCTTACTTTACCTTGAGAATATACTATTAGTATTTTAAAGTCATTGCTGGCTTGTTATTGTCGAAGCTGTTTTCTTTTCAGTTTGTAATTTCAAATGTAGCCTGTCTCTTATATGTCACTTGTTTTTGCCAATTTCTGATATAAATTGCACATTTGTTCATGTTTCTTGTCATCGGTGGGCCAAAGCTAACATTACATAGTCTGTTATTCTCCTCTGGGCCTCGGCAGGCTGAGGGAGGAGGGAGAGAGTCGCCATCAGCCTTGTCTCCTGTCGCAAGTGTCCACAGCCGTTCTACCCAGTGCCACTATGGGAAGGGAGGCTGTGTTCTGCAAAAGTTATTTAAGCTGTAACTTTTGTCTTTATTAATGCGTAGGACTACACGGAGTCCATGGTGCCAATTTTACTCTTAAACCCGCATCTATGAGTCTGGAATTGTTAGAATGGTTCCCTAGATTGAGCTCAGAAGAGACAGCTCTGAGATTCAGGCTCCCGCCATCTGGGTGCCCGCTATGCAGCCAGCTTCTATGTCGCTGCCTCGTAGTACTGTTGTTTGTTGATGCATTTGATTTTACTATATATTCCTGCTGCTTTCCACCCCTGGGTCTGTTTCTGGCTGTCTGGTGGTCACAGATTGCCCTTTCACACATTCTGTGTTACTATTTCCAGGCTTCATGGTTTCTGGGGTTTCATGGCTGTAATTTCAGGGACACTGAAGTAGTCGAGGTGGGGGTTATATATGCACAGGCCCATGGCTGCCACTCCGAGAGCCGAGACCTGGAGTTTGTTCCTTTAGTTTCTCCCCACTCATGGATTCAAGTGCAGTGCATCAGGCTAAGAGGCCGGTGCACTTGGGGAGCTGGGGACAACTTGGTCCTGGGGTAGGTGTGGGTTAGAGGGGCAGAGCATCCATGAGGCAGGAGGGTGATTATTGCCTACAGATCTTCCTCCTCCTGGATAGGGAAGGGTCTCCATCTCCGAGAGGATGCTTCGTCCAGTGCCGTCACTGGTGGACAGCATTTTTATTTATTTAATGACCAACTCAAAGAACAATGTGCTTGTTCAAACACATGTCCCAAACTAAATGTGTTGGAAGGGCGTCCCAGGGCTGTGGGGGCAGGAGAGAGCAGACGGCAGAACACAGGTCACTTCCACCGTGATTCCCGGGTCGATCCTGGCCAGCTAATTCAAGCTTAGGTCTAGACCTTTCTGGGTCTCAAGTTTCTCGTTTGAAGATGAGATGTTTGCATTAGAAGGTCTCCATAGCTCTTGCCTCTAAGATTCGGTTTGTTTAAAAAAGTTGTGGCACAACCAGAATTTGTTTCTCAGGGGTTGATACCCATACTGAGGGTGCCCCAGGATGGGCACGAACATGAGCTACGACATGGATTCTTCTTCTGCCCGTAGAAACCAAATCAGACTGTGTTCTAACTGCCTAGTGCGGTTGCTGCAGGATGTATGGGTGAAGGAGCCACAATCTGCCAGTCAGAGTTGCCTTTGCTGATTTGGCCGTAAACATAGTCTTCGGCTGACCCCTTGTTTGACTTACAACCACAGAACTGTGACCCAAGAAGGACAGATTTCTGTTTCTTCTTACCAAATCACACAAAAAGCCAAAGATATTAATAGAAACAGAGGAGGGAGTGCTAATCCACGTGATCCAGATATCTTAAACATCCTGGTATTTGCAGGCATCTGGATAATTTACAGTTTTTTTGGGGGGGTTCATTTATCATCCAGATGTTCACCATCATGGAAGCACCACTTGAAACTCTATTTCAGCTAATAACTTAGAGTGGAAAAATTCGTCTTTTTGTTTGGTTGTCCCATGGCGCTCCGTCCTTTCCTCTCTCTTCTTCTGAGTACCTCTTCCTCGAAATCTCCCGGGAATGTGGCAGTTTTGCCAGATGCTTAGGTGTTAGCCTTCACATTTCTTTTTTTAATCTTCATGACCGTTCTGTACCCTGTCTGCTTAAATTATAGATTGCATTTGTCAAATAATGACACATGCAATTGGATGTCTTTTAAGACCTTTGAAATTCAACTTCCTTGAATTGAGATTAAAGTAGGTATTATCTGCCCTGCCGCAGTCAGGCCTGGGATGCTTGAGCCCTGCAGACAAGTTTTCCTGGGCTGGTACTTCCAGCGGGCACACTGCAGAGGAAAGAAAAACAGGGTACTTTTTTCCTCTGAAAAGTAGAAATGGATACCACAAAAACTACCTAAAATGTAGCCCCAGTTAGAAAGAACTCTGAAGTCGACAGCTTTTGGAAACATGACTGTCCTTTAGAATGTCCTGAATATGTGTTTCTTTGGGCGTTCAGGAAGCATTATCAGTTGTGAGCGAGGACCAGTCGTTGTTTGAGTGCGCCTACGGGACGCCACACCTGGCTAAGACGGAGATGACCGCGTCCTCCTCCAGCGACTATGGACAGACTTCCAAGATGAGCCCACGTGTCCCACAGCAGGACTGGCTGTCTCAACCCCCAGCCAGGGTCACCATCAAAATGGAATGTAACCCGAGCCAGGTGAACGGCTCAAGGTAAGGAGACAACTGACCCCCCATTTTCCTATTAACTTCAGATGGCAGGGTGGACGTCAGTCAGGCTTCTCCAAAGACTTTTTCAGAACAGACGGCCCCTGAGCGGTAACATCGGGCAGTGCTGAGAAAATGTGTTTTCCAGTGGTTTGTGTTGAGCATAGAGGTTGTAAAACCAGTAGTATATTTACCAAGAACTCTCTTTGAAGACGTGGTGTTGGATTCTGTTTCCCAGTTATGCAGGCTCTGTGGGAGGGGGCCTTGCCCACATATGGCCAGATACATCTCTGAGGTTTTATTGCCTGGAAAGTAATGCTGTCCTGTGTTTTTATGAAAGGAGTCTGTCAGCTAGTGGCCGGGCCGTGAGAACTTGCTACGGAGGCTGCTTCGTGCACCTTTCACCCCCACCCCATGCTTTAGTCCCTGCTGTCCTCTCCTCTTAGATGGTTGTTTTTTTCTCATCTTAACTTCCATTTAAAATCAAGCTCCCCTGTCTCCCCTAATTGTTAGCTTTCCTGAAAATGTACATATAACGTGTATCTAATAATCAAGCTGTCACAGACGATGTACTATCAAATGCAGGAATGTCCCTGGCACTGAAAAGCATTGTATTAGATGGAGTTTTCGAAAGTAAAATTAATTTCAGTTATGATTTAATACCTATTCGAGAAAAAGAATGTAAAACCCTCAGACCAAGGGACACAGAAAGGATGATTTCTTTTAAGTGTTGCGTAATCTACCCTGCAGTTGTAAGAACAGCTCCCAGTTTCTGGGACTTTGCCATGTACAGAGCTCTTTTATGTCCACTAGCCTGTCAGTTCCCGAGCACCCCTCCTGCCCCCCAGCGATGCCTGTCCACGCTTGATGGATGAGGAATCCTACGATCAGGTATTTTCTGTCTCACCTAAAAATTGCCACTTAAAGGGAATCAGAACTTGGATCCAAACCAGGAGTGTCTGACTCCACACCCAGAGCACTTTCCACTGTTGTGGCTGTAATAGGGCCTTTTTGTTACATGTATGTTTTCACGCTAAGTATGTTTATTATAAGTGTCATATTTTATAAGTACTGGAAACCATTGCGTCAACTTCTAGGATGACATTAATGAAGGTGCCAAGCCCCAGTGCCATAGAGAGCATCGACAGTGAGGCTGGATGTGCCAGATGGGGACACAGGAGGCGCCGGAACGTTCCTCGACTCTGAGAAGCAGTTTGCTTCTGTGCCTCTGGCTTCTTCTGGAAAGGAAAAATGGCTCTGAGGCTGAATATGCTGTCACATGGGTCCTTTCAGTGGAATTCAAGGCAGATCATCTTGGGTCTCATCGTGGTTGATGAGAACATTAAGTTCCGGAGTTCCAAAGGACCCAGCAAAAAATGCAATCATGGGGGCCACAGCACCAAAGTGGTGGGAAGTTAATGGTTGCCTGTTTTTGCTTTAGCCGTAAATTGTAGACGTTTGGTGGGATGTGTCTGCTGAGCCTCGGCTGCAGGCATTTCTGAGCGTGGAGTGGTGCAGGGCAGTTATCCTTCAGCATTTCTGTGGATAAGCGGCTGGTGGGACTCAGCCTGGAGACGGTAAAGTCCTAGCAACTGGGAGCTGTTCTTACAGGGTAGATTATGCAATAGCTAAAAGAAATCATCCTTTCTGTGTCCCTTGTGCAGCCCATGTGGTCATGGCGGAGACAGGTCTCTACGGCCTTTCTCCTTCAGAGGCTAATTTGTTCCCACAGGCACTACACCTGCCTGGGCCAAGAGGGGGACTATAAGGGTGAGATTGTGACAGAGATGGAGTATGTGAGAGAGAGAGAGAGAAAGGCAGAGACGGAGAGAGAGAATGGGGAGGATGGGAAGGACACCTCCAGCAAAAGGCCACTGAGATGCTCCCGGGCAGATGACAAGCAGAGCCGCCCTGCCCTGCCCTGGCCTGGTTTCGGGCTGGCCTGCCAGTCTGGAGTTAGCAGGCCTCAGAAGGGAAGCCTGAGCGAGGCGGTGAGGACAGTGCTGCAGAAACTAAAGCCCCCTCGTCCCCAGTGTGCTACCCCGAATTAAAAATTAGAGGAAAATGAGAATCTGTTTGTGGAGAGGTGCAAACACCATTGTCCTTCACATGGTCACTGATGTCCACATCCCTGCTTGGCCTGGCCGGGTATGGGGCGGACCTTCCGGCCTGCAGTGATTAACCCAGAAGCTCAGGACAGAGGTTCACAGTGACCCTGAGCTCCAGCCAAGGGGCGTCAGTCCCCCCAAAATATAGGCAGGCAGCTTCCCCCAGGTTCCGTACCCTGTGGCCTGGGAAAAGCTCTCCGGTGGTTCTTATCTCAGGCAGGTGGAAAGATGGGTGCTGGCCCAGGAAATCATTTTTCAGGGAAATTGGACATTTTTTTCCAAGGGAACAATGAAGGGTAACTTTAAGAGCTCTCTCTCCGCGACCTCACAGAACTCTGACATTGCTTAGAATGCCCCTGTGACAGGCCTTAAATGCAGTTCAGCTTTCAAAGCAAACAGCCATGTGGATGCTGAGTGAAATCAGTCGCCCCACCTTGTATGCCCTCCTGGTGTTCCAGTCAGAGTCACAGGGTGTCAGTTTGTCCAGTGCTGTCTGTGAAGAGAGCAAGGTCAACCCCTCTACCTTTAATCCTGGAAGATGGCAGGAGTGGCCTGAAATAGAGGCGGGGGTACCTGGGCCTTGGAGGCCTCCTAGGCTCGGTGGCATCCAGGGACAAGACAGGTGTCCACCATTCAGCAAGGAGCATCATCTCCTACCCTTAAGAATGTTTGAGGAGGGCGGGGGTCAGGTACGAAATCCCTCTGTAGAAGAGATGACCACAAGAGATGCTTGTGCCACCCTCCCCAGAGCGCAGCGAGGGCTGCCCAGCGTACCATAAGTGACTCCCCAGAGAAGGAGAACTGTAGGCTATTTTAATATTTTAAGAGGTTGATTTTAAGGGGTTAAGTCCAGCCGTCATGAGGGTGGCTGGTCTGAGGTCTGCAGGTGGCAGGCTGGAGACGGGGCGGCATGTCTGTTCTGGTCTACAGGCAAGACGCCTTCCTGGGAAACCTCTGTCTTCACTCTCCAGGCCCTCAGCTGATTAGACAGCTCACTGGCCTTGTCCAAAGTGACCTCCTCAGTTAAGGTCCACGGATGGAGGTGGTGGCCGCACCTGCCAGCTGCCTTGGCAGTGGTCGACACCTCCAGCGTTTGAGTCAGTCACAGGGAGCCCCAGCCTGGCCAGGCTGACCAGGACACTGAGCCCCACCCTGCCTGCCAGGGACCCTCCACTGCGTGGCGACTGGCAGGGCCATTCCACTCTTTCACTCTCCTGTCACTGAAGGAGCTCAGCCTGGTGGAACAGTAAGTGGTAAAGGGGGGTTGAGCTTCATGTCAGGGCTCTGTGACCCCAGGAATGTTGAAATGTGGTTTCAGCCAGAGCCAGGGCCAGAGTCTGCTCCCCAGGGTCCGACAGGTGGCCCAAAGGTATTCCAGGAAGGGAGGGGAGGGCTCACGGGCCTCCGTGGAGTTGAGACTCATCTCACCCAGGAGCACATGGGTGGCCTAAGTGGCCGAGAGGACCACCTGGGGGAAGACCTGTGGGTTTTGCCGATCACACCAGGCTCTTTGTGTATGTCAGGTTCAGCTCCACAGAAAGGAACGTGGATGTGTCTCCACTCTGCTCTGTCTGGGGACTGAGAATGGGCACCCGGGCCATGCCAGGGGGCAGGGGAGGGTATCCCTGCAGGGACCTGTAGAGTGGGGGTGGCTCACCGCCACATGAGGGGCTCTGGCCTGGGTGTGCTGGAGAACTGGCCTGGCCCCAGTTCACTGTCCTCCTCTAATTGTCCCTGCTATGAGCTGATGTGTAGAGGATTTCCTGTAGCACACAGGCCTCTCGAAGTCAAGTCCAAGGGGAGTTGACATGAGCCAAAAATTGATCTTTGGCTAGAACTCGGGGGCTCTTAGCTCAGTGACCCCTCATGGTGGCTTTGGTCTCACCAGAACATGGCCTTCTGCATAGAGCACCAGCTTTGGGAACGGCTCATTCACTTGCCCTCTGCATCGCTTGCCCATGGAGGGGAAAGCTGAGGGTCTTGGGCAGAAGGAAGGACTCAGTTCCTAACCAAATAGTGGAATTCTACAAAGCCTCAGCCCTAACATGCTTACAAGCTCCTGAACTGGAATCCATGTGGTGACATGAGATCTAGTGCCGTTATAATGGAGTTTCTATTTAAAAAATAATGTGAGAAAATCAGGAGAGAAAGGAACCACAGCTTTGTGAGCCAATAGGGAAGTCATTGTGGGTTTGGCTTGGCCACCAAATGGCAGAATTCTTGCAGACATTAATCCAACTGTGTGTGGCGTGGACACAGGACAGCACTTCTCAGCTTCGGCCGCCCACGGCCACCCTGCCTCGCCCTTTCTTCACACTGGCCTCACACACAAGAAACTTCCAAGTGTTCACACAATGGAAAACTGTCCGTGTGTGGCCAAGCCCAAACCAGCTGTCTTCCTGGGCCCTGCACACAGTGGGCCCTGCTGGGTGTCTCAGCACCTGCTCACCCTCTAGCAAGCTCCCTGCCCATCCCTCCATCTGCTGTGAGGTGGCTCAGCCAGTATAGATTGGTGAGATGAGCCAAGAGGGGACAGGCACTCACATGTGGTCGTGATGAAATTGTCCTCCCGCTGCAGGCAGGCAGGACATACAGAGCAGGCTGCTTTCCCTCTAACCATCCCTGGCCCTGGTGGCCAAGTTCACTCAGTATGCACAGAGTGTCACCTTCCTCTTTCCACAGGTGAAGGCCATTCCAGGTAAGGAGGCTGGAGGGTCCCTGGAGCTAGAATCTAATGAATTTCTGTGCCATAACATCAGTCCCAATACCCAGCTCCAACCCAGTCCCCAAGCCACCTGGAGCCATTGGTGTGTTTGATTCTGTTGAGTGAAGGCTCCCTAGCATGGTGGGTCTCCTGCTGGGTCCCAGGCCCAGCAACACCACCTGGGAACTTGTTCAAAATGCAGATTCTCAGGCCTTGCCCCAGAAGAGACTTGGGGTATGGCCCAGCACTCTGTTTAAGGAGCCCCCTGGGGGATTCTGATGCTCGCCAGTGAGAACCACTGCTCTGTTCAAGGAAGAGGAATGATGGGAATGCCTCGTAGCCGGGTGGAAGCCGCTGTCGAATGAGTGACCTGGGAGAACACAGGGCAGGGAAAGGTGGCTCCTGGAAGTCCGTCCACCTACCCTGACAGTAACCTCCCTCCCCTCGTGCCACACCCGTGCAGTGAGAGACCAGGCTCTTTGGTCCATCCTACGTAGTCTAGGAAGGAGATTCATTGTGTGACAGACTAACTCCGGGCTAGGGCCAGGTGACGAGATGCTTTTGCCATGTTATTAAAAGCTTGCCACCCAGGGTGTGATGAATACGGGTCATCTCATGGGTCCATCCTGGCCTCAGACATCTGGTGGTGCCCAGACCCCCTCATTCAGTCACCAAGTGTATACTGAGCACCTGCGGTGTGTAGCCACCATTCTGGGCACGTGGATCACAGTGAGAGAAGATACAAAAAATTCTGCCTCACTAAGTTCACTTTTTAGTAGAGAGGAAGGCCATTAACCCAGGTGACTTACTGAAATATATAGTCGGTTATAACACGGTAAATGCTGGGGAGAAAAATATGGCAAGAAAGAGGATGATAGTTCTTGACAGGGGGGCCTGAGAAGGTCACCTCTGAGAAAGTGACATTTGAGTCTGGCTCCAAATGTCAGTAGTGTGGAAATTGAGAAACCCTACGCCAGAGGCAGTGAGGAAAAGGCCTTGTGGTTGGTTAAGCCGCAGAAGGTATTCTAGGCAAAGGGAATGGGAAGTGCAAAGGGCCTGAGGTCGCTGAAAACAGGAGGCCATTGTGGCTGATGTTTGGTGTCAGAGAGGAAGAGTTATAGGAAATGAGTTTGGAGAGACCGTGGGGCCAACCAGGGGCCTTCGACTTTCACACTAAGTGAGCAAAGGAAGGATGTGATGTTGCTTAGGTTCAGCAGATCTCCCGGACTCTAGGTTGAAGTGCAGACCCTCTGGAGGCTCCTGCAGCCGTGCAAGTGTGCGATGGTGGAGGCCTCAGCAGGGTATCAGCCAGGGAGGGAAGGGAGAGGCCATGCATTCTGGGCATATTGTGAAGGTAAAGCCAACCTCTTTTGTTGATGGGTTGAGCATACAGCGTGAGGAAGGGAGGACATGAGGATTGGCGTAAAGTCTGAGGGATACACCCCAAAGGAGATCGGGATAAACCAAGCTAGAAGCCTCCTGAGAACAGAGGCTCAGCCCAGGCACTGGAGACCTGAACTTGTGTCTGATAAGCACCAGGTGAAATGGGGGAGGCTCTGGCTTCCTGCCTGAGTGCAGTGGATCTTTGTTCTTTAAGCCAGAGTTTAAACTCTCAACCAGAGTGATTTTGCTCCCAGGACATTGCTAATATCCAGAGATGTTTGTGATTGTCACAGCTGGTGGGGAGGAGGGTGTTACTAGGATCTAGTGGGCAGAGGCCGGGGCTGCCAGTCAGCACCCTTCGAGGCCCAGGACGCACCTCTGTGAGCAGAACATCTCCCATACACACCCCCAAAGGAATGGTCTGGCTGCACATAGCAGTGGAGTGGAAGCTACAAAGCCCTGCACCAAACCAGCATTTACTGGGGTTTACTCTGCTTCCTGCCCTGCATGGGCTCCTATGAAGAGAGATACAAAGAAGCTCGTGGTCTATCAAAGGGGAAAAGGTTCCGTGAGATTGTGAGGCTCCTGCAAGTACAGAGGGGCCTACAGGACCCAGAAACAGCAGGAGTGAGGGTGTCATCATGTCCAGCTGGGCAGGAGAGAAAGGCTCTGAGAGGGACAGTAGTAATATTTCTACAACATACTGCGCTTTATTAGATTTGTACATAGAGCATATTATCCGATTTCTACACTAAGTCTATGAGATGGCAATATTATGATTATACCCATTTCACAGATGAAGGCCATTGAGTTTCCAGTGTCCACACCCACCCGTTGTAGGCCATTTGGCCTCAGGCCTGGGGTTGTCTTCATTCCCTCAGGCTGAAAATTCTTCCTGTGCTGGCAGCGATCGCATGGTTTCCTCCAGTGTCAAACAAACACACAATAAAGTTTTATCATTTTTTCTCCTATGAGGCATTAAATCCAAGCACCAACTGCATTTTAATTTCTTGTATATCTTAACACATTTATAAAAAATTTACTTTCATCTCATACTCGCCTGCACTCACCTTTGTATTAATTTTCTAAAGTACCTCCAGATGAAACCACATTAAGGCAGTAACAAGCCTGGTGACGAGACCTGCATTCTGAGCGTTTCAGGGGCCTCGGTACATTGTTGGGGTGAAATTAAAATGTTTTAGTATAGTGACTGTTCACGTAACTGTTACTGTTATTGTGTCGGAAAAGGCCCTCTGCCTGATGACCACATGCAGTGATATGTTGGCTGACGCTCCTTTACTATCAAGGCCTCTCATTTTATGCACAGCACTCAATGCTGGACACACTGCTGACCGGTCACGGGTCAAGCGGTAATAGGGATGGTTTCTGCATAAAATCTCTGTTCAGCAGTATGTCATGATGTTAGAGGTGCTAAGTGAGTCTATGTCAGAAGCGGCTGAGAGATGAGGCGGAAGAAAGAATAAATAGGCTGGATTTGGGACCACCGGAACTGAGAGTGGGAGAAATGGATCGGGAACAGCTGCTGTGTGAACAGATTATTGACGGCCATTTCAGTTTTATGCAGAAACTGTCCATGTTACTGGGTAGCTTGAGACTGGTCAACAGTGTCTCAGAAATTACAAGTGGTTCACTGGGCCGGGCCTCTCTGCAAGTCTTCCACTTCAACTCACAGAGTTTGACATCATATGTGTTTTCTTACCCTTTCTATAGCACTTTAAGTATTATTTTAGGACAGTGAAATCCACTAGCTAACTACATTTGCTCCTTTCTGCCTAGGCTCTGACTTGTATTGGCATAAAAGACATCTCTTAATTAAGCCCCAAGCTGTGCTATGGGTGGCCCTGTGCTAAAGCCTTCCAAACTAGTGATTTTGCCTTAACTGTAACAGTGGGTGTCTTAGACATCACAGGCTGCTATAACAAAAATGGCTCTAGGCTGGGTGGCTTGTGGACCGTTTTGGAGGCTGACAAGTCTAAGATCAAGGCACTGGCAGATTTGGTGTCTGCTTCACAGATGGTGCCTTCTACTGTGACCTCAAAGGCAAAAGGAAAAGGGAGCTCCTTGGGGTCCCTTTCTAAGGACACAGATCCAATTCCTGAGGGCTCCATCCTCTTCACCTGGGCACCTTCTCCAGGCCCCACCTCCTGATGCCATCACACTGTGGGTTGCAGCAGGTGCGGTCAGTGGGGAGCGGGTGCTTCCTTGGCATTTGCTATCTGGAAAGTAAAACCATTGGGTTACCCAGAATTCACATAACTTGCTTATAAACAGCAAAGTCTGAAGCACCAGGGTGGCATTAGGTTTATTTTGTGAAAACTGAGTTTTTTAAAAAAGCAAAAAACAGCACTTACAAAATAGAAAAGCCTGCATCTTTGTTTATCACAGAACCGCTTGTAGAGATCTTATTCTATACAACATTTTATTTCCAAATGATGAGCCCTAAAATGATGCCCCCCCCCACTTTTTAAATATGACATGGTCTTGCTGATATTCTTTGTCAGCTGCAAAGAGAAATATAAACTCAGACAATAAAACTTTTTCAGGGAAACTTCAAGCCCCTTTTAGGGACAAAGAACTAACTGTTGGTGAGTTGGTGGTGACTTTTTAATTAATTTTGTCTTCAACTGCTTCGGAGAAGGGGGAAGGAACAGGACTGTTGGGAAGAGGCTGAAATTCCAGGTGTAAGAGAGAATATTTAGTAAGGGTAAAAATAACACACAGCTGTGAAGACAAACATCTACGGTTTCAGTTTGAGCCTGGAGTTCTACATGAATCACTGCTCAGCTCCACCCGCTGCCCGGGCCACGGGGCTGAAGCAGCTTTTCCACTGCCTCTGATTCAGAAATAAAACAGACCCACAAATTACCCTGCAGCTCTCCAGACAATCCCCTCCTTGTCTGGGGTCCTAAAAATACCTTTTGTGGTGACTTACCTCAATTCACGCTGTGAAACTCGATTAGGAGTTCGGTCGGCCGATTAACACTAAGTATGTGCTTTTAGGGGCCTTATGAAGAAAACCACCTGAGAAGGGGTTTATTTGTATTCAGTTTGAGACGGGTCTGGAATGCAATGCCTGTCCCCCTGGCCAGCCTCCTTGTGGAGGGCCTCCCGCAGAGCTGACCTCTTTGGCCTCTTAGGGCTGAGCTGCCAAAGAAAGCCGTTACATTTCTTCCATGTGGCTTCATCACCAAGTTCTTCTTCACATGAAATAACCTAGTAAACTAAACAAACAAAAAAACACATACAGGAAAACAGTGGCACTCTAATAAACAGTCACAGGCTGAACACTGAACAGCAGTACACATTAGCTTCTGACCCACCTATGAATTCACTGAGGTGCCATTATGAACAGTTGTCAACAAAAACACACACACATGCATGCAGGCAGGCATGTGCAGCATGTTGCTGTGTTAATATGTACAGCGCTTACCAGTTTGCAAAGCATATTCACACTTACCATCTCCAGGATCCTCACAACAACCTCAAGGAATTTGTTGCTTTTTATGAATGAAGAAATTGAGCCTCAAGAGATTAGGTGACTTGTTTAAGGTCAACCAAGGTCAACATTAGTTTCCTGATTCTGAGATGAGGGGCTTTCTCTAGCGCCACAGGTGTAAGGTAAGAGCTTGGTGTTTAGTTGGGGAGAGTCACTTGTCAGTTCACCCACCTGTCCCGTGGACTCTTGGTGAGCACACACAGAGGAGGGAGAGGGACAGAGACATTTCTCCCAGGAAAGGTTCACAGAGGTCCTTGAGGTGAGCTTGACAGGTGAATATGGCAGGTACCGGTGGTCTGGGCGGGGACAGCACTGAAGGCAGAGAGAATAGAAAAGCAAAGGCTCAAGGGGAGGTGTGGGGCAGAGGGTAATGTGGGGGGTGATTTGGGGCAGGGGGTAATGTGGGGGTGATGTGGGGCAGAGGGTAATGTGGGGGTGGTGTGGGGCAGGGGGTAATGTGGGGGTGATG
>CAUYQV010038264.1:0-27376 GCA_963574575.1 Galagoides demidoff | reverse complement strand
AGCATCACAGGAATGGAGAAGCATGAATCCCATGTATTCAACTTTCATATTGGACAATAAATGGCAATCAAATTTGGCTTTTGACTATTTTCACTTGGCATGTGTCAGCAAGCTTGTGAAAAGATTCTTAGTAAACACATTGGACAAATTAAAGTTCAATTCTAAATTTTTTTTTTGACAGTAATTTCTGTTAATCCAAGTTACCTTTTTCCCCCTCTCTCTTTTCCACCTTTTATCTTGACTTTCTTGAGGGAGGACCATATTAAAAGTTATTCCACATTTATTCCTTTTCATGGTACTAACTATGAAACGACTGTTGTCTCCATAACTCAAAATTCCAAAATGCTTCCTGGATAAAGTACAGTGCTAGCACAACATTCTGCATTGTTGGAATCCAACACTGGCTTTGAAGAGAAAGTTGAATGTGTCTCTCTGAAGTTCAAGATAAGCTGATAATCAAAAGTCAATGTCAAATACACATTTTTCTTTTTCTGTTTGTTTCAGATTAATTGAGCATGCAACAAATTGGATTACATTGTTTGTGTTTGTTGAGTAAAGCCCCTCTTGTAATTTTGTCCCACTCCCAAGATGTGTACCATATACCCTAACATTGCGCTGATTAAGTTGGAGCAGACCCACCTCCCATTACCCTACTCTCTCCCCTGCTCCCTCGTTCCCACACCTCCCGCCTTGAATTGATTTGAGTTTCATCTACTGGCCAGTAGATGGTCTAAAAATAATAATACAAATGGATTTTTTTATTCTTTATATTCCAATATGAATAAAAAAGAAGTTTCATTAATCTCATTTAAGATGCAAATGGATATAAAACAAAAATTCATGATAGCACTTAAAATCAGGAGGAAACTGACCCAGTCTTTGCTGAAAATAAATTATTTTCAGGAATATGGCTTTGCCAATGCACCAGTCACTGAATCTCCCCCCTTCAGTTGCCTTGTGTGTTACAGGTACTCACAGCATTATTTGAATTTTGTATTTCTCTTCTCTTTAAGCATCTTCTCCACCACTACATTTGTCCTGCTGCTTAGATATAACTAGTCACTGTAGCCAACCCTAAGGCTTCCTATTGCTTGTCAACAGAAGAAAAGAGACTAATGAAAAATCCTTGCACCCTGCTAGCAAACCAATGATTGTTCCTATTACTGTCACCCGGAATACTGAGGATGCAAATCTAAGTTTAGAGCACCATTTTTTTTTTTTATTACTTCTTCCTCCTGTAGTGTTTTCTTGCCTCCCAGTGTAGTTGGGATCACAAGGTCCGGCTGTCTCGTTGTCCTGTTGTTGTTGTAGTAGAGACGGGTCTCACGCTGGCTCAACTGGCTCAGGGGGGTCTTAGCTGGTCTCGAACCTCTGAGCACAGGCATAGAGCACCATTTGATAGAAGGAAGCCCTTTTCAACATGAAAGATTTTCAAATAATTTTCTGTAATTTACTCACTCAAAAATCAGTCTTTGCGACCCCATCTTTGTACACGTCCAAATTAAATGTTTCAAACTTGCTTTGTCTTTCTTTCTGTTCAAAATACAGAAATATCAGTTTAAGAACCCATTCATTTCCCTCATATGAGAATCTCTTTCAACTGCTAGTTCTGATAAAAGTTTGGGAGATGGTATCTCTGCATCCCATTTCTCTTTCTCGATCTGTTCACCATCCTGTTTTCACACTTCCCCTCATATTCTTACACATCTGCAGTGTTGGTCCAGCATTTTCTCGCCTACACCTTGGAGCTCACAACCTGGAAAAGGATCAGGGCCTCGCTTCAGATGCTGGACATCAACCTCTCAGTCACGGGCCAGCTCCAGCTCCCAGCTGCCTAACCCATCTTTGTAGTCTTATATACTTATGACTTTACTGGGAAGGTGCTTTATGCCCTATATTTTAACATTGGAAGGCCTCATTTGAGTCATAGTTCTCAATAATTAGTGAAATATAACGAGGGATCAATTTGAGATAATTAAAGGACTGAAATGGAGGATCAGGACCAGACATTGCCCTGGACATCAGAGGGCGAGTATGTATACTTTTCCCCTTGCTGCGACAAAAGGAAATATACATTAAAGGCAGAATTTCAGGTGTCAAACTGCCTCTCAAGCTCTCCAGCCTCTAAGGATATAGACACATATGCATTATATTACTTACCCTAGTCACCTCCAATAAGAGGAAATTCTTGGAGTATACTAACTAAACACCCAGGGTTCTTTTATACACCTTGGATAGGAAACCGAGCATTGAGTCATCCAAGCTGCTCGATTTTGCAGTTTATGGGCGTCAGTTGCTAAAACGCTGTGATATCAAGCACGTGCACATGGAACGCATATTGTTGAGTATTTTTATAAGGAATTAGTCAATGTAATTGCGGGCTTTAAAGAGATTGTTACACAACCTCATTACATGCTGTAAACACTTCATCACATGACATCTTTCCATGTCATAAATACATCGTCAGGGACCATTATGTTCTCTAATGATGACTTCTTGCATCCATTCATCATGCAAAAAATGAATAAATGCCACGAGAAGAGCATAATCTGTGCAGTTTTTCACTGCATGATAACTCCATCAGTAGACTGTCTCGTGGTGTGCTATGTATTTACATGTGCTTTAAACAGCGTGAAGAGAAGTACACTTGCTCTTTGCTCTTCATTCTTACAGACACCTTTGGCTAAAGGCAATAAAATCTGATCTGACTGTATGATTTGTAAAATATATATGTGTATGTGTGTGTGTATATATATATATATATATATATTTTTTTTTTTAAGGAGAAGGAAGAGGAAAACACACAAAAAGAGGGGTACAGGGGAAGAGAAGAGGGAGGAGCATACGGAAAAGACCGAACAACTTGAAACTATTTTAAATGGTTGTGTAATACAGGCCTATTTGTGTTTGTGTGTGTAGATGAGTTAATTCCTTTAGACATGTTTGACTTTAGACATGCTTTGCAATTAGCTTACATAAGGCAATGGAGCCGACCACTCCCTGTGCCTAGGGTTTAATGTTAGTTTCAATTTATTTTTCCAGGGTCACTTATTGTATATTTCCATTAATTAACAATTTCCACCTTTCCACACCACTCTTTCCCAATATCCATGTCTTCAATTACAGGACAGAACTGGACATCTATAAAACAAGATCCAGCTAAAGCAATGGTTTCCAGACCTGTTTCATGAAGCCCTTGATTTATTCTGGGGTCTCTAAAGGCTCCAAGAAATAGGGTGGCAGATCAAAAAATCTCAACACCCAATCCTCCCTCAATCATGGACACTCCACTTTCATGTGCTTTATTATTTGGACACCAGAGCACAAAATCCACTGAAGTAAATGATATCCATGTTTTTCTGAGCTTAAGCTCCCACAATCTCTTATTTTTGTGATGATCATGGAATGGTAGTAGCAGACAGCAGGAGCTTCCAAGAGGGCCCTTTGGCCTAAGCCTCTCATTCTTTACAACAAATGAATGCAGACATTGATGATATCAAGTGGAGTCATAGATACTGTGTTTGTATCACTCATGATTGTTAAACACAAACATTTAACATTTAAAATATTATATTTTTTGACAACCTTTAGTTATTTTTCTAATTTTTTAATGTACCATGGAATTTTTTTTTCCTTTTTTTTTTTTTTTTTTTTTGTGGCATCATAGCTCGCAGCAACTTCAAACTCTTGGGTTCAAGACATCTTCTTGTTTCAGCCTTCTGAGTAGGTAGGACGAGAGGCACCTACCACATGCTCAGTTAGTTTTTCTCTGAGTAGAGATGAGAACTCACCATTGCTCAGACTAGTCTCAAACTATACTCCTGACCTCAGGTAATCCACATGTCTCAATCTCCCTGACTGCTGGTTTTATGGGCGAGAGCCACTGCGCCCAGCCTCCAACCATGGAAATTTCTTGCCCATTTCTTGACCTCTGAAAGGTTATAAAGACCACCCAGTAATGCACTGGTAAAATCGAGGCAATACCTTCTATCTACAGGTTGAGGAAAGCCTCCCAGTGGTTATAAACTTCCTCTCCTACTTACAGTAGTCTCTAACACCAACTGGATTCTTCCTAGGGTAAAAACTTTACAGATAACTACTAGGTTTCTTCATCTAGACCTGACAACAGCCCTATGGGACTATTTTTACCTTAATTTTTAAAAGAGGAAGTGAGCCTCAGAGAGGTTGCAGAAGTCAAAATCACACTTAGCCAATAAGTGGGACAAAATCAATTCAACCCAAGCAGGCTGCCTCCAGAGACCAAAAGCGTAACTGCTAAGTTCCATTTGTATCAATGTTAATACAAACTACTGCTTTTTTCACTTTGGAACATATTGAAATGACCAAGAATGAAATAACCCAAGAGATGAGATGATTTGTTTTGTGTTGTCACATACTTTTGGTCTCTGAAATTGAGGGTGGCAAAGTAAAACAAACAAAAAAATTTATATTTAATTTTCTAAAAATTCATAAATATACACATACTACATAACACACACACATATATAGGTAATAAACTAATAATGTAGTAAAATAGATGTTTAAGCATGAGAAAATTTTGCTTAAAAAAAAAGGCCATAGGCTCAGTACCCATGCTCACTGGTTAGGGCACTGGCCACATACATGGGGACTGGCAGGTTTGAACCAGCTGTTTGGGAGGGCAAGGCAAGAGAATTACTTAAGCTTAAGAGTTTGAGGTTGCTTTGAGCTGTGACTCCACAGCACTCTACCAAGGGTGACACAGTGAGACTCTGTCTCAAAAAATAAAATAAAATAATAAAAAAAGGCAATGATCAGACTATATAAAGAAATCACCTATATGGTCTGTCTAACAAGGGTACAAGTGAACTTTGCTAGAACTAGAATATAAATATTTTGACACAATGACTAAGCAAATAACATGTCTATGTTAACCAGCTTGATGAAAGTATTTCAAATTATATATGAAAATACTACACTGTACCCCGTGTTTGCATTAATGTATATGACTATCATTTAATTAAAAAAAAAAGAAATCATACAGGGGAGTTACCTGTGGCTCAAGGAATAGGGCACCAGCCCCATTTGCAGGGGGGTAGTGGGTTCAAGCCCAGACCTGGCCAAAAACTGGAAAAAAAAAAAAAAAATAAAAGAAAAGAAAAGAAATCATACAACTCAACAACAAAAACAATCCAATTCAAAAAACGGGCAAAGGACTGAAATAGAGATTTTCCCCAAGGAAAATATGCAAATAGTTAATGAACACATGAAAAGATACTTAACATCGTTAGTCATGAAGGACATGTATATCAAAATCACCACGAGATACCCTTCTAACCCACTAGGATGGCTATTATAAGAGCAAAAACATACAGTAACAAGTGCTGGCAGGGATGTGGTGAAATCAGAACACCTGTGCACTGTCATGGGGAATGTAAAATGGCACAGCCACTGTGGAAAAGAGTATGAAGGTTCCTCAAAAAGTTTAACGTAAACTTACAATACAGAGTCATTCCACTTGTGGATACACGTGCAAAACACACAATCAAACAGATATTTGCCCACCAAAGTCCATAGCAGCGTTCCTCCTAACTGTTAAAAAGTGAAAACAAGTCAACTGCCCATCAACAGAAGGACAGAATAAAAAATAGGGGTATATCCATACAATAGAATATTATTCAGCCATGAAGAGGAATGAGATTCTGACCTGTTGCAACACAGATGAACCCTGAAAACATTTATGCTGGGTTTTCCCCACTCCACTTCCAGAGCTTCTGTTCCCTCTGTTCTGGTTCCCCCCCTCTTTTTTTTAATCATGCTTATCAATCTTTCTCCCTCTCAATAAACTCTATCCTGTCACTTAAAGAAAAAGAAGAAAACATTTATGATAAGTGAAACAAGCCAAATACAAAAGGATAAATATTGTATAAATTTGCTTATATAAGGAAACTGGCACAGTCAGTTTAATAGAGACAAAAAAAATTAAAATGATGAATCAAATGATGCCAGGGGCTGGGGAAATGATGCCATTGCTCAATGGGTACAGAGTTCTGTTTGGAAATACTGAAAACATTCTGAAAAACGATGTAGTGATAGTTGCACAACGTCATGAATATTCTTTAGTGCTACTGATTTGTGGACTTAAAAATAGTAAAAATGGTAAATTTTATGTATATTTTTCCATAATAAAAAATAATAAAATAGGACGGCACCTGTGGCTCAGTGAGTAGGCCCCCAGCCCCATATACCAAGGGTGGCAGGTTTGAACCCAGCCCTGGCCAAACTGCAACCAAAACAATAGCCGGACAATGTGGCAGGCACCTGTAGTCCCAGCTGCTCAGAAGGCTGTGGCAAGAGGATCACTTGAGCCCAAGAGCTGGAGGTTGCTGTGAATCATGACATCACAGCACTCTACTGAGGGTGATAAAGTGAGACTCTGTCTCAAAAAAATAATAATAATGATGATAATAATGATAATAAAATAATCAATAGTTTTTTAAAGATTCTTTTTGAAATATAAAAATAATATTTTCCTTTGGTGCATAATGCAAGGGTACATGTCGGATCTATTAAGCATAGATTATGAATGTCTTAACACAATAATTAAGTAAACAAGATGAGGTGTATATTAACCAGTGTGATGTAAGTGTTCCTAATTCTGTTTGAAATCAGTACATTGTACCCCATAAATGCATTAATGTATCCATGAAAAAAAATTGTATTTTTCAAATCATAACCTTGCTATTTTCTTAAATTGTGACCATATAGCTGACCAGGATGCCTGTAAGTTGGGAAACTCAGCTGTCTACTGCATAAAGAAATTCTGAAATACCTCACATGATCTACTTCCATGTTCTCTGTACATTTAAATTATAATATTACCATGAAGAGGGAGAATTATATGCTAAAAATAGATCCACTCAATATGGGCTGTCTATATGACAATTATAACTGGATCACACATTGGAAAGAAAGATTGAGAAAAATTTAGGAATGAATCACATTAAAATTTAATAACCTTTCTTATTTTTCATGCATCCTTAAATTTGTAGAGCTAAACCCAAAGGACTGTATCTTAGCTCTCCCCTTCCTAGAGGTGACAGACAAAAATAAAGTTTGACTCAGCCTCACAGGAAAAGACTGACTCATTCAATTCAAAGTCCTGACTCTCTGTGGAGGGTGTTTGGAGCAAACCCTTGATGTGTTGATCCCAAACAGAGAAGATGATTCCCCAATGATCCAGTGAAAGGAACAGATGAATAAACCTATCACTCTGTTGATATTTCTAGGAGCTGGAAATATGCATATTCATATTTAAGAAATACATTCTTAAATAATCTCCAACCAGAAGTTATAAAACCCATTGATAACTCTATGTGTTACCCTCATATGAGTGTGGATTTGTTAGCTTGCTTCCTCTAAATAACACTACTCAAGTATCCAAAATAACTGTCTCTAGACTATGTTTGGCTGTATAACACAGACAATGATGGGGGCAAATGATTTATCAATAATGGTCTAAGTACTGTTCTATCTCCCAGTACCTTTTTTATGTCTAAAATATCTCCCCTCCAATGTCTCACACATCAACATGCCCTCTTTCTTTCCAATTTCTGCATGCTTTTCCTGTACTAATTCACTGACTGCCTGCTTTAGTGTGTAGGGAAAACATACCCTCTCTCATAAAACCACCTCATCCTTCCACAAGAAGAATCCTCCTTTAGGCATGAGGAGTTCTTGCCAAAGTATTCAGAGGCATACCAAATTAACGTGGGGACTACAGTAAGACAACAATTGACTATTAGCTTCAATTCCAGAGAAAAGAGAAGTTTGCAAGGCCCCGGGCTAACTTTGCCTTCTCTGCTTTCCTTCCCACCTACACTTCCAAATTAGAGGGTAGCAAAAGGAGCCTCCCTCTCAGGGAAGGAGAAATGGTGGCACTGTGGGGATTGCTGGAATGTTTCAGGACAGACCTGGGCGTAGGAGCTTTCTGGGAGAGGTGGTTGGAGTGAACTGTACATGTTTAATGAGTTCAAACTTCTTCTACAAATTAAGTGAAATATTTTAAAAGGAAACAATATCACTTAAGTTTTATTTGTTTCAGCTACTTGGTTACAACTCCACACGGACACAATTAATGGAGGAAATAGAGTATTTTATAAGCCCAAGACTCTCCCTCAATCTGTGACCAAGAGAAATTCTTTGCCTTAATCACTGTGCATTCCTTTTGGATAGCTCGTATATTTTTGATCCTCGGCTTCAGAAAAGATTTTGTCTAGTCACTCCTGCAAAAGTTACGATGGTTGTTCCTGAGAGTAAATTAATAACGAACTTTGTCCTCTCTTGCAATACTTGCATATGTATTTTTAAGCAATCCTTAATAATGCACTATATTAAGTGCATCAGAAACATATGCATACACACACACACAACATTGCAAGCAAAGTTTCCTTCAAATCTAAGAATCGGTGATCATCGTTGATACCCTGAGAGTTCCATTCTCAGGAAATGAATCCCTTTGTCCAGCTCAGATACTGTTACACACTATAAAAAAGTAAACAGCTTTTAATTTATTTTATGAATAGTGAAGCGTCCTAGAAACTAGATGTGTTTAAGTAATGGAAAGAAAGGAATAGAAACAAACAAAATCACTTATTTTGGCCAAATTGTAAGGAAGGGGAAACTAATCCCAGAAACTACTAAGTGGAGAAAAACATTCAAAGTTTATAGGAACAGAATGCTGGAGATTTTAATTCCTAAAGACTTTTCTGTCAGTTCTTTATTTGGTGAGATGAAATAATACAAAATAGCTAACAAAATTGTCACATGATTTTCTCAGAATTTTCATAGTTTTAACATTTGAAAATGAATTGTTTTTCCTTCTGCAAAGGATAATCTTAAACCTAATGTGTGTCCTTTATTCATTTTTTTCTTTTACATCTAAGGAAAACCAGAAAGAGAGACCTCAGGTTAAAGTATGATAAAGGTGGAGGTTTCATTGATCTCTGGGTGACTAAAATTAATTAGAGTGTCATTTTGAGTATTACTCACAAACGCCATTCCATCTTAACATTCTGTTGAGACACCGTAAAAGGCAACCAATCTAAGTTCATTAGCTGAAGCACAGACTGTGTGAACATTCCTAATCTCTGAACAGCATGGCAAAGTAAATAATCATTGGATTCACTTTGTTTCTGCTCTTCCCTTCCCTCCACCCCTATAAATATTGTATATTGTATACATAGCTTTTAGGGTCAAGTATTAATGGTGAGAACCATTAAAAGGGCAAAGGGTCAGAGACCCCTGACTTCAGTGACCCTTAAATTTAATCTAGCATGTTAGAAATAGAATTAAATGTGGTGAACTTGCAAAGTGTGATAAAACTCATACAATTGGGCAGCAACAGAAGAATAAGAAAAAATTAAGCAATGCAATCCTACTTGTGACCTAGTTACAGCCGTAGAGTTAAAGGTGAATGTTCTCAGCCAACTGCCGTGCATGAAGGCCAGATGCTAACATCTTTAACATAGCGCGTGATTTCTGGGCTCTAGCAGTTTTTGTGGAATTTTCATCAAACACATACTGGTCTTTATTTTTATTTAGCTTTATGTCCACTTCAATAAGAGAGCAGGCAAGATAGAATTTTAGAAAATGGAAAACCCAGTTTTGTCAGCCCAGCTGAACTTGATTTTTTTCAAAATAAATCTTCCTTTTGAATCAGTCACATTTACACCTATTTGTTTTTACCTTTTCAACTTGAGTGCTTGATATTCTAGCTTTTCCCCTCACTTTCCCTGTCTCCACCTGTTTTCATTTAAATATATCAGTTATTCTCCCTTATGATTGGAAAGATCATTTCTATCTATATATTTTTAAAAATACCAACTATACATCTTTCTGACCTTGTATTAGTTACTATTTCTACTCAATAATTCCTTTCCCGAAATTTTTAAACTTATTCTAAAGAAACCATTTCTCAGAGTCTGATTAATATGGGTATAACTTTTCGACTTTTTATTTTGAAATAATTATAGATATTTTTAAAAGTTGCCAAAACAGTGTAGGTAGTTGTCATGAACCAGTGAGGCAAAGTGGAGTGAACCAGAGTGGAGTTGGTGGGGAATGAGGAAAAAACAGCACAAGAGAAGACACAGAGACAAAAGATGGGGTTGGAAGGGCTGACTGAGCTGACGGCCGCAGCCAGCACCAAAGCACAAAACCAGCTTTATTTTACAGTATCTGTACAGGGTTTTCCAGGGGAAGAAGCACAGACAATATGGGGAAATAGCATAAACAAAAGACATATTTTCGGTCTTACAGTACAATTGGAAAATATAAATGACTTCAATAAAGATGAATCATCTTGTTAATAGTTTCTACTCAACTTTGTTAACATATAACAAGAAGTAAGAAGGGAAAGGTCACGAGGATCTCTGCATAGGTCACTAGACAGAAGAAAGAACTATGTGACTTAGTGGTTTCTACTCGACTTTGTTAACTATGATAAGAAGTGAGAAGGGAGAGATCACAAGGATCTCTGCATAGTTCACTAGACAAAGAAAGACAAAGTGACTTCTGGCAGAGGGAGCATGAAGAGAGGAATATGGTTGTTTGGGGAACAGAGGAGAAACAGTTGGGGGTTCATTCCCTGAATGTTCCCCCAGACTGTGGGGGCCCTGCCACCTCACTGCCCACTCTCCACAGGTAGTCCCAACATACTCTTCACACAGCTTCTCCAAATTTTAACAATTTATGTCATTACTGTGTAATTATCAACATAAGAAAATTAATATTATTAAAAACATTAACTAGCTTATAGAATTTATTCAAATTTCACCAACTTTTCCACTCAGGTTCTTTCTGTGGTGCAGAATCCAGTCTAGAATCTCACATTCTGTTCAGAGTTCCTGTTTCCTTACTGATTTCATATCTATGCCAGTTGCTTGGTCTTTCCTTACCTTTGGTCACTTTAGCATTTTCAAGTCTTTTATGTGAATAATGTCTTTAAATTTCATTTTATCTGCACTATTGCACCCTTCTTATTGCATCATATTTGGGAGGTGCATGATGTTGATATATCTCATAACTGGTGTTGTAAACCTTGATTATTTTTTACCTATGGTGTCTGATGAATTTCTTCATTGTAGAGTTACTATGTTTATCTGTATAATTAATAAGCATTTAGTGGGGAGCTACTTTGAGACTATGCTAATATCTTTATTCTTATGGTATTTTTTTTCCACCCATTTGAGCTTCCTTCAATGGTTCTTGCCTGTGACAAGTGTGCTGAAAATGCCTTTTGTGAAAAAATTATTTTTATAACATGACTGAGAAGGATATAGTTTGAGACACTAGAAAGAATAGATGATCAGTTTGAAAAGAGCACCTCTCAGAACAATATGAATTCCACTAAAATCAAAGCAAGAACAAAGATCATATTTATGATAAATTGGAGTGGAAAAATGGTGAAATCATTGATGCTTTAGGGGAAGCTTATGAAGATAATACCCTAAAGAAATCAATAGTTCAAAAAGGATAACTTGTTTTACTAAGGGATAAAACAATGTTGAAGATGAAGACCATAGTGACAAAAATTCACATCAATTTGTGAGAAAACAATTTAGCTTATTTGTGCCCTAATTGAAGAGGATAACAATTAACAAACTAAAGGATAGCCAACAGAACAAACATCTCCATTGATTCACCTCACACAATTCTGATTAAAAACTTAACACTGAGAAAACTTTCCACTCATCGATGCTCAAACCATTATACCCAGATCAGCTGCAGAGGCAGAGATTTCAATGGAAATTTTAAACAAGTAAGATATAGACCCAGAAGTATTTTTTTGAAGACAAAACATGGCTTTACCAATATGATCCTGAAAAAAAAACACAAAGCAATGGTTACTGGTAGCGGCAACTGTGGTTCAAGGAGTAGGGTGCCAGTCCCATATACCAGAAGTGTGGGTTCAAACCCAGCCCCAGCCAAAAACTGCAACAACAACAAAAAAAAAAATTGTACAATTAAAAATGTTAATATGGTAAATTTTATGTCATGTGTATTTGACCACAATTTAAAAAAAAAAAAAGAATTACAAATTGACAAATACCGATCTCTGTAATACCAAAAACATAGCATCTTTTGCAGTAGACTAAACAGGCTGTCTGGCTATTCTCAAAATACTGAGATAAAGTGAGAAAAGCTCATGTAAATAACTAAAAAAAAAAAACCAAAGCAATGGTTACTGATAGGTGAAAACAGTCCAGTCAAATCTAAAGTGGAGTGGTCCAGAGCAAAGGTCATGACCACAGATTTTGAGGGGGATGCTCAGGCCTTTTGTTCGTCGACTTTTCCAGAGGGCCAAAGAATAATTATGTATTATGAGAGTGTTTTGAGAAAGTCAACCAAAGCAGAAGAAAAATTCCCAGGGAAGCTTCACCTGAGAGGCCTTCTCCACCATGACAATGATCCTGCTCATTAAGGGGAATTTTGCAAGAGATTTAGTGGAAAATCATTAGGTATCCATTTTACAGTCTTATTTTGGTTCCTTCTGACTTGTTTCTTAATCTTAAAAAAATCTGTCATAGGCACCCATTTTTCTTCAGTTAATAATGTATAACAAAATGCAATGGTATGGTTAAATTCCCAGGACCCTCAGTTCTTATGGTATGGACCAAATGGCTGGTATCATCACTTCTGAAACTGTTTGGATCTTGATGAAGTTTATGCTGAGAAATAAAGCTAGTGTTTTCAATTCTTATCTTTTACTCCCATTTTTCCATGAACCTTTTGAAGTCTCTTTGGATTACTGTGATCACTAGTGATCTCATGCCCTCTCTCTTCACTGATTGAAATTCTACTGGAAAAATAAGATGAACTTCCTCCTCTTTTATTATTCAGTTATATATTTCTATCAGTCACATATTTGTCTTATTCTATGTGTTATAATGCAATACCATCACATTTTCAAATTATCTCCAATTTTGGCTGAGAGCTCCATCCAGGTAGTCCTTGTGTCCTTTTGACATGGTCTCATCTTTAATTTTTTTCAGCACTTTCTAACTGTCCAGCCCAAAGAGAGTTTCCAGAGTCATCTTGTATTTTCTCTACCCTAGCCCTGGGATCAAGAATGATATTTAGAAACTAAGATCTTGATGGAAGGCATGCTTATTGCTACTGTGTGTCACTGCTTCTAGGCCCATTCAGCAGATTGAGGTAGGAAAACATATATATATATATGAACTACTTGTACATATACAACATGGATATTTATTTCTGCATCTATCCAAATATGCACACATGTGAGGGCATATATGCGTATATATGTGAAGAAACATAAACTCAAAGAGATGACTAATGCTTTCAGCCCACTGACATAGTGTTTACCATGTCATTGTTTCTAAATTGTTTCTCTAATAGCAGGAAACCTGGCTCTTGACAGCCACAATCTATTTCCTTATTTGTTCAATCCTAGTGTGCTTAAAGTAGTTTCAGAGCTGCCAATGCTTACGTATGCCAGAAATAAATTTACTAACTAGAGGACAATATTTGTGGATAGCAACTTTTGTCTCTTATCTTAGGTATACAGACAAAAGACTGTCTTTTTAAAGTTACTCCTTATTTTTCTCCATTTCTGATTGTAAATTATTTTTCATTGTTTGTGTTCAAGAACACACAGGTACAAAGCCCTGATGAATTTAAGTATTCATTACGTTTTGGTCATGCAAGCATTATCATAGTTCTTAGACTCAGAGCTATGTGAAAGGACTCAAAAAGTGACACCTGTTCATCATTCATGATACCCCTCCTCTCCACAACTTTCTCACACACAGACGCACATGCTCATACATAACCAGATCTTTTATTTTCTTGTTTATCCTTCCTGTATCTCTTCTTGGCACAAGTGAGCAGACACATGCACACTTCCTCACGCCCCCTTCTTTCTTATATTAAGGGTAGCATACCATAGGTATTCATTGTGCTTTGCTGTTTTCACTAACGGTAAATTCTGGAACTCACCCCATGTCAGTTTTTAAAGACCTTCTTTGTATGGTTACACGTTGTTTATTCAATTACTATCAATGAGCATTTAGGTTGTGTCTAATATTTTAGAGTTATAACGCAGCAGTGAATAACCTCATTGGTAATTATTTTTTGTGTTGTTGGAATTGTACTTCAGGATAGATTCAGAATGACAGAAATGCTAGATCAAGAAGGGCACAGGTAGTTTTCTTAGATATTGCCAAGTTCCCCTCTAGAAGGTTCTTCTAGTTTGCATTCCTGCCAGCAGTGTAAGGGAACTACTGTTTCCTCACAGCCTCACCAACAGACTATGTTGTCTTATTTTTTAATTTTTTTAATCCAATAGGTGAGAAACGGTATTGTTTTAATTTGAGCTTCTGATTATGAGTATGTAAACATTTTTATCTTCACTTTACATGAACTATTTCTATTTCCTATTTTCCTTTGTTCACATTTAGAAAATTTATTTCTATATTAATGATATTAACTCTATCTAGGTACACAATACCATTATTTTCTTCCCATTGTTCACTTGTCTCCTGACTTGACTATAATTTCTTTGTATGTTTTATGGAGTCAAATTTATCAATCTTTTCTGACCTCTAGATTTTAAGTCATGGTTGGAAAGTCTTTCCCTAAACTGAGGTTAAGAAGAAATCCTTGCATGTTCTCTTCTAGTATATGTATCAGTTTTATTATTTTGTGTTTAGATATATAACCTATATGGAATTTATTCTTGTGTTTGCTATAAAATTTGAATATAATTTTTCTCCTTACAAATGGTTGAGTTCTCCTTGTGTCATATATTTAAAAGGCTTTTTTTAATGCCTCAGTGGTTTAACCCCGCACTAAATTCCCACATGTACTTGGGTTTAAGTCCCATTTTCTATTTTATTCTGCTGGTCAGTTTGTCTATTCATGTTTTAGCACTACACTGTTTTAACTTTTAGGAGCTTTCTAATATGTGTGAATACTTGATGGTGCTAAATCTCTTGTGTTCAGGTTCTTCTTTTAAGCCATGAACATACACTTGGGCTGCATACGACCAAGAAAGCAACACAAATGTGGTGATGATGACAGGGTGTGAGTAACTAGGAAGCAGTGGAGATTTTAGAAAACAGGAGCGTTTTCTAGATGCCCCAAGTAAAGGATCCTCTTTAGTTCTAGCAAGGTGTTTCCCAGTGGGAATGTAGGTCCAGTACAGTAAGATCCTCTGATTTTTCAAGATGAGTTGAAACATCTGAGCTTTGTGAGAAACCTTCCAATTTTCAAATGCTAGCTCATTAGCAATTAATTAAATATTCTTTTATTTTTATCTTTAGCACCGTGCTGAACCGAAAGGTTAAGGCATAGATAAGCTACATGTGGTCCAAAGACTTCCAGATCGCACACTCTATTGTACACATTGCTGAGCAATGATGTAAACAAATTTAGCTCTAATTTTGCACCAAATTGATAAAGAAATGCATTTTTCAAAATGTAAATGTCCTCATTTCAAAGAAGAGAAGGAGACTAAAGATACCCATAGACTAGCATTAAAATTTGAAAATAGTTTTTATCCACGTATTTTCAGAAGGAGAGAGGATAAAACATCCTTCTGAATGCTGTCCTATTGCTGCCTTTTATGTTACGATGCAAAGAAAAAGTGGTTAATTCCAATGTAGTTTTAGTACTAAAACTACAAAAATGAAGTGTATGTGTATTCTAAGTCATCAGCACACAGGAAGAAAAAGACTAATAGTACTTTTTATTTCATATTATTTTTCAAATATATTTTAAAAGCACAAAACATGAAAATAAAAACTAAATTCAAAAAGTCTGATACAGGTTGGGCATGTTGGCTCATGCCCGCAATCCTAGCACTCTGAGGTGGGTGGATTGCCTGAGCTCAGGTGTTCAAGTCCAGCCTGAGCCAGAACGAGACCCCATCTCTAAAATCATCCAGGCATTGTGGAGAGTGCCTGTAATCCCAGCTACTTGGGAGGCTGAGGCAAGAGGATCTCTTGAGCCCAAGAGTTTGACATTGCTGTGAGCTATGATGCCACGACTCTCTACAAAGGACAACAAAGTGAGACTATGTCTAAAAAAAAAAAAAGTGTGATACAATATAAAATTAAACCTATAAATTACATTTACCTAATTCTCACCAACAGTAATCACAGATTCTTATTGATCTTTCCATACATATATACATATGTACAAATGAGTTAGTAAAATATATCATCATGATCATATTGTTGTTGCATATTTTTACTTCCATATAATTTTGATGAAAGTGATTCATTTTCTGTATTTCTGCAAAATATTCCATATATGGATAGTATTTAATTAATCTCTTGATTTTGGATACTTTGTTTTTAGTGTTATTGTTTCAAACAGTGCTGAAATGAACATTTTATGCGTATGTAAGTGCATCTGTTGAATTAATCTTCAGAGATGCTTTTGCTAGGTTAAAGGTTACATGCAATTCAAAAATGTCATAAAAATAAAACAAATGGACTAAATATGTAATTGGTATGGAAAATGGTAATTTTATAGTATTCATTTGGAAATTGATTTCAAAGGTTTAAATTTATTCTCTAAAAGTAAAATTTGACTCATTAATTAAATATATCTTACTTTAAAAAAAGTCGTAATATTTATTTTTAATTTTGAAAATGTTATTGTTATTTTATTATTATATAAAAATACAATAAAGATAGAAAACATACATATGTCTATAAGCAATGTCCAAACATTTCACAACATCTCAAAATAAACACCAAACACATCTCTTTCTATATACCTACAAACATCTTCATTTTACCAGTATGGTTAAAGTATGCAAACTATTTTGTATAAATTACAAAGTGTGATTATACATATCTTCTAAAATTTATATTTGTCAAGTTATTTTAAATGGAAACATAGTTTTATTTAAATTTATTGATAAATTATTTGGGGGTATTTTCATGGTCTCTAACTCAATTTTTTCTTCCTATGTATGTGCCATAAACATTCTGAAGGCTTGGACTCTGCATCTTGAGACAATTCCATGAACATAAATATTTGCTGGATGAATAAAAGAATTATTGAATAAGTACAGTGGTGAATTTATTTGTGCAAAATATTTGTTATTTCCTTAACCCCAGTAGAGATGCTGGATCAAAAGGTAAATTCCCAAATGAAAATTCAGGCTTTAGATATTTCCTTTATCTGCCAATGTAAGACCTCTCTCAAAGTGCAGGAGCCCAAAGCTTTCCTAACCTAGCCCTGGTCAATATTACACATCATGTCATCTGCATGCATGTATATCTGTAGATGTGTACATTCCTAAACATATGTGTACATGCTATACACAAAGAGATGCACATTTACATGTACACATAACACTGTTCATTTGAGATGTGGTAACCAATGTCTTGATTTTGTTATAATTGCTTTTCTTTTTTAAATTAACAAGTATAGAACATTACAAAAGATGCTGTAACAAATGCTGTTTATCTGCCATCGTGAAATGAACCAAATCAGCTCCTGTGTGCTTTAGATAGGTATTTCTTTTTTTTTTTTTTTTTTGAGATGGAGCCTCAAGCTATCCCCCTGGGCAGAGTGCTATGGCATCACAGCTCATAGCAACCTCCAACTCCTGGGCTCAAGCAAGTCTCCTGCCTCCGCCTCCCAAGTAGCTGGGACCACAGGTGCCCACCACAATGCCTGGCCATTTTTTGGCCATCATTGTTGTTTGGCGGGCCTGGGCTGGGGATTCGAACCTGCCACCTTAGGTGTACGTGGCTGGCGCCTTAGCCGATTGAGCCACAGGCGCCGAGCCGGTATTTCTTAAAATAAAACACTACTGTGAAAAATAAAGCCCTGTATATTCCTCTCCCAAGCCTTCTCCTCCCTCTTCCTTTTTCAGCACAAGCATTTTTATAAATTAATATATATTTGAGGTATGTTGTCCTGTTTTACCATGTTTATGAGTTCAAAACTATGTATTTCATTATTTTATGTTTTTAATTTTTACATGAATAGTTTAATGCAAAGACAAGCTTTAAAAAAAATCTCAACATTGTTTTTTTCTCCCTTCTACATTATGTATTAATAATAGTTTGATGTGACTACAGCACATTTCACTTATTTTATGTTTAAGTCCTCTGATTATTATAAAGCCATGATAGAACTGTTTTCATAATTTGACTCTTTGTTTTATAACAATCCATTGCCCACTATTATCTTTGAGCCATTAGCAATAAGCTTTAGGTCACGCTGAGTTTAATCATTTTATCACTTGTCTTTTTTTTCTTTTTTACAGTTTTTGGCCGGGGCTGGATTTGAACCCACCCCCTCCAGTATATGGGGCTGGCGCCCTACTCCTTCAGCCACTTCGCGCTGCCCTATCACTTGTCCTTTTTACACTTTTTCCATGTCGAGGTGCTTGCACAGTTAAAATCCTTTGACTTAGAAAGTTTTGCCCATGTTAGACTAGATGTGAAGCTTCTATACTGATTTTGCCTAAAATATGATGGTTGTTCACAAGCAAGAAAATGATGATTTCTGGAATTTGCAAACCCCAATCCTTAGCTAATATCCCTTTGATAAACACTATTGATCTGTTTCTCCCAGTGTCTTATTTAGAAATTCAGATTTTCTGGAAGTCAACTCTCCAATCACCAACCTCCTTATGGAACATCTGCTTTCTCATCGTTTTCACATGGTACACTTTTCCTCTAACTTCTGGCAGAGTTTCTCAAATCCGTTCTCTTGTTTAGAGATATTTCTAACCACCCACTGCATTGCACAAGCAAATATTTGTTTTTTATGTTGAAGGATTTTTATGTGTTTGCTTTTACTTAGAATTTCATCTTATAGTACTTATAGTAGATGACGGACTCAAAAACACCCAACTGATTAGAGACAGATGAGGGGGAAAACTCCATCTTTCCAATTCTACATTCAGTAAATTTTTGTTACGGTTGGCTAATTAATATAGTCTACTATTTCTTCAAATGCCAGAATTTGATACCGAGTGTCTGAGGATAGTCAAATATTAACAAATACCATGACCTTCAGCCAATGATGACTCAAGAATGCATATAGATCATGTGAGGATCTTGTGAAATACAGGATACTGATTCAGAAGGTCTGGGCTGCGGTCTGAGATTCTGCCTTTCTAACAAGCTTCCACCATGATGCCACCACTGCTCAACAAACACTCTGATTAGCAAGGAGCCACATGGCCTTTCTGAGATGGTTTTAGGTCACAGAGTTGTGTGTGAATAGTGACTGGGATAAGAGAATACAATAAAAAGGATAAGAGGTAAATGGACCAGAGAACACCAGTGGATACAAAAATGTTGCACTGATTTGGGGACTTAGGAAAACATATATTTGAAAACAAGCATAGATTTCCCACCATCCTCCAAAACCTATGTACCAATTGCCTCATGAAAAACATATTGGAGCCATCAGTTTTAAGTCTGGTTACTAATAAGTTTGTCAGTAAGAAATCTTCCATGTTGTGAGGGCTTTCAGACAAAGAGAATCCCACTCTGCTTCTTTCTAAAACTGTCTCTGCTGCCCCCTTTCCCCTGTTCCCCCACACAGTCAGGGGCATTCCAAAAGCAACATTTGGGAGGACACTTTCAGCTCCCTTCAACCCTGTTGCTGAAATGCCTCAGGTATGAAAGCAAGATAGAAATCACTCAGCCTCAGAGACAAGGGTCCATCACCCAAACCTACAAAGATAAAACTTAGAAGAATCAGAGTTGGCTTAAGACCTACTAATTATCTTTCCCCCTCCTCAACCAGCTTATTTCGGTCCATTGAGGAGCTTATCTTCGTTTTGTATCTTGCATTTAATTTATTTGAATAGGAAATGAACTGCTCGAGTTTCATGAGGCTGAGTGTTTGACCTGCGTAGAACCATATGGACTAACTGCAAATACTGAAATGCCAATCAATGGGAGCTCAGAGGAGGAGATTCCTGCGTCCTGAACATGTAGCTAAAGACAGAAATGCTATTTATACCAAGTCAGCTGGTTTAAAGATATGTAAGTTATCCACATGAATTATGCATGGCTTATAAATAAAATAAGAAAAGATCAACATTTCCCCTTAAGGAAATCAGGCAATGTGTTTAAGAGAAACTTTAATGCCTTTGCCTCATCTATTAATGTGTTGCTTTCCTGGGAAAATGGGTTTTGGAGATAAGTTCTTTCTGTATTATCCGGGGACACACCGTATCTTTGCAGACATAGGATTTGGGACAAGAGGAGAATGGGATCTTTGGCAGAGGACAGTGATATCAACTATATTTTGCCTCCAAAGACTATTTTGCAAAAGAAACCTGGCTCCATCCAATCCCAACGACATAAAGATTTGAAGGGCAAAGTTTTCTGCAAGAGGTTGTCCTAAGGCAAACTGCAAGAGCATTTGTGGTTTTTTCCTAAGGTAACTGCAGAGAATGGGACAGAGGACTGGAAGCTACGTGGGAAAAGAAAAGGACACGTTTTCTTCCTCAAGTGAGAAAAGAACAATTACTCTGTGGGTAGAATACAGAGGAGTCAGGTGAATTATTCAGTTGTACTCTCAGAGAATAACCTATGACACTGCATGATGATGGTCAGGCAGCAAGAAACAAAAATAACCCTTATAAAAACAAGGGGCGTGTGTTACTTATATGAAAAGACCCAAGCAACTGGAAGGGCCTAAAAGGCAGATTCACCCAGCCCAGAAGTAGCAACCCCACAACTCCTGGCCTTGTATTTCCAAAGGATCCTTCCTTTTCTGTCAAAAAATAGCAAAATGGAGGATGCTACTTTCATACCAGAGGAGAAGGAAGTGTCCCTGCATCTAATAACTAAAGGTAACCACCCTGAATAATTCATTTTTAAGCCCCTCTGAAAAATAACCACCTTTTCACCATGACCCTTAAATTAGAGACATGCTGACCTTCCAAACAGGTTACTAGAGACAGGAAGACCCAGCACCCCTCTGTGTCCTACATGGGACCCTCTTCTTCTCCCAAAGACCCTTCTTCTGAACTCCTATTCTAATAGTTAATACCTGTTGTATACTATACCAAGTTACCAAAGTATGGTGATGAGTCTCAAAGTACAAAATTCACATTTAAATTTCAAAATAGAGTAGTTTTTAATAAAAAAAACTACTATCTATCAGGATAGATAGATCTTAGATAGATCAGGATAGATAGATAGATAAAAAAAATCTATCAGGATTCTAGATCTTAGAATCACAGAACTCCAGGGAAAGGGCAACCTCTAGACTGGTGATGTGCTTAAAAGTCTATGGTACTGATAATAAAAATAGTAATGGTGAATATTCAATGCATCCTTACTATGTCTCTGCCATTGTCCTAAGCACCTTCGAGAGAATTGCCTCATCCTCGCTGACAACCACTGATTTAGTTACTGCTGTTATGTCCCTTTTGCAGATGAAAAATAATAGAGCAGAGAGCTTAAGTGACGTGCCCAAGGTCCTCCAGCAAGTGCATAATAGAGCCAGAAGCAGAATCCAGACAATCTGAAACTAGGTCAGAGCCTGGGTTCGAACCTGGAGTGAGGCAGTAGAGGGGCGAACTGGCACTGCGCTCCCCTCCCCCTGTGCCTCCCACCTCCCCATCACATAGTTCAGTTCACATAAGAACATTCTGTGAAGAGCCTAGAGGACCTGAGATCTCATTAACCTCTATAGTACTTCTCTCAAATAGCCTCATGGGTACCCATAAGTATTATTTTATTTCTGGCTCATAAACTTTCCACTAGGACAGGACACCACATCAGTGAAGTCATTAAATCTTTATAATAACAATATTATGCTAATGGAAATTATTAGGCCATTTCTCATCCCCCAAAAACCATCTGGTAGGTTTACCTGGCAATTACTTCGAGATGTCATAGTGGATCTTAAAGCATAAAGAATATAGGGATTCATAACTTTCTCTGAGCAACGGAGTTTTCCATGTGGTAACAAGCTGGCATGACTGGACTATTGGATTTAGACGTAAACAGGATACCGGAAAAGGCCTGGAGAGAGCCCACGACGGTTCTCAGATTAGAATTCAGGTGGTGGGTAGCAACCATAGGTATTTCCAAGCCCAGGCATTCTACTGAGAGACCTGGTTGCCAGTGTTTTGATTGCATTATGAAATTCTTCATAAAATGGTTTGTTCTTTAATATCAAATAATAAAACACAGGTATTAGAGCCAATTTAAGTAATTTAGAATAATTAGAGTCTTAAGTAGGCAGCACATGTTCAGAGCAGAACAATCTCTCTCCAAACAACAGTGATGTCAGAGGTTTTTGGTTCGGGTCTGTTTTCTCTCTCTCCTCCCTGTGGCTCAAACACGGCCATGCCGTTTCCCCTCCTGGAGCCCAGTTCCCCAGTAACTCCTGAAATGGCTGGATAAACGCTGGCTGCCATGCACACTCAACCTTGAAAGCACAACAATCTGGGATTTTAATTCAAACAAATGTGAAAATGGATTATAAATAGGATCCAGCTGCATTTCTAATAGTGAAGGGAAAAACGAGCTGAGACCAAAAAGTTAAGAAAAAGGAAAATGAAAGCACCTTGCCTTTCTTTCCGCGGCCTTCCCTCCTGCTCTAATCATTGCCCTGTTGAAAGAGACCTCGAGAAAGCCTAAAATGTTTTAATTATATTATAATTAAGTTGTCATTTGTTACTTGGCTTCCTGAAAGTTCTGCCTAATTAAACCAGGCTTCCTTTTCAGGTCTACCCAGTTACCTCCAGCCTGGCATTTAATAAAGTGGGTGAAAATGGTTAGCAGAGGCTGTCTTCCTGGAGACTTCCCATCTTGCTGCCAGCGACTGCAGTTTATATATTATTAGTACAGCTGTCGGGCCGCACAACCCAAGGCTTCTGCCTGGGCGCTGACAAAGACGACCCCCTTCCCAACCTTCAATAATCCTCTCTCTTTCCCACAGCAACTTTTATATAAGTCAACATTTGAATATGGAAAATTGTGAGCAATTCATCGCAAAGTATCTGCACCTTGCAAATTGGAATAATGTTCCCTACAGCCTGGATCAGTTTGGGTATCTCACCATCCCATTCAAAATTCATTTTGTTAATAGCCTTAAGATCATTGACTATTTCTTAAGTAACAGTCTCTACCAGATGACTTAACTGTGCATGGGAATACCCCCTAGAGAGCCATTGTGTATTAACATTCAAGTTAAGCCTTGCACAACCCTAGGGGGTGCCTTCCATGGTTTGATCATTACCAAATTGTACATTTACTATGATTATTTCCCAGCAGATGTTGGTCAAGTGTCTTGAGAAAAGGGCCTCAAATTTCTAATCATGCCTAGGACAGGGCTGACCTACAAGATTCATCACTGGGCTGAATTTTAATCAAAGAACAGTCCATGATGTTCTTGAAGAGTTTTCACTCCTAGGAACTGAGTCTATTTTGTGTCAATGAAAACAGTATTAATAATTCTCACTATGTAATTATAGGAAATTTCAGGAGGTTTCACATAGACACCGAAATCCTGCATGTATTTAAAAAGAAAAACCTCCCCCAGAATTAAATGATTGAATTTGAAGAAATTGTTCCATGTGTGTAATACCCAATAAGTTACTTGCCTCTTATTTTTGTTTCTTTGAGTTAGTTTGAAACCCTGTGCCCCTCCCCAATTTGCTCACAAGAGTCAAATAATACGGGTCAGACACTGAATTTGCCTACAATGGCAAATGCTACCCAAACATTTCAGCAAACAGTCCCTAAGTTTGTCTATTCCCTTCCGAGGATTGCTTGTTTCACCTGCAAACATTTCCAATGTGAATATGTTTATCCCATTCACTGCTGGGAAGCAATTATTTGTTTGAGGAGAAGCTTAGGGAGATAGCAGACCATTTTGCAAACACACCCACAAGTAAGTTGTAAATCAAAAAACTCCTGTTCCTCACTGCCATCTCCTTGAAGTGTTTCTGTCTAGAGTTTTAGTAAATACTCTTGCGGGTTCTCTACGATTCCTTTTTATTTCTTGTGCATAAGCAGGATTGCCCAGTGAATCTTCAAACCCGTAAACTTCTAGGAATCTATTGAAATAGTACAATCCAAGTCCACATATGTGATATTGAGAACCTATCACTGCCAAGGTCTCCCAGATATTTGTAATCAAAGGTACCCATGTTTCATTGTCAATCAAGTGAAATAACAGTGGAGCCAATGGCAAGGAAATTAAGAGAATATGTTGAGGTTATCAGTAGACGTGTTTTTACGTATTTTGAATAAGGGAGTGGTATTTCAAAGAAAGAAAGTTAAAATATACCAGTTTTGTCATGAAAGCAAACTAAAGCTAAGTTCTTCCCATTAAATGAGTTTAATCATATTTGATCTTCCTATTAAAATTTCTTATAATGAAGAAGAAAAAAAATTGAAGATGATGAAAAAGAGAATCAAGAAGGAAGAAAGTAAAGAAGGGAAGGAGGGAAAATGAAAAAGTTAAACTGAAATTTGGATAAAAATTCTGGAGGAACCAGAAAAAGAGCCCAAATAGCAGAAGAAGTCTTAAGCAATAAGAATAAAACTGGAAACATCACATTGCCAGACTTCAAAGTGTGCTATAAGTCTACAGAAACCCAAACAGCATGGTGTTAGATACAGAGATAGAGATATAGACAAAAATAGAGACATCGACCAATGGACTAGGACAGAGAACCCAGACATAAAACCATCTACCTACAACCAATTGATCTTTGACAAAGCCACTGGGGAAAAGAAATCCTATTCAATGATAGTGCTAGGAAAACTGAAAAGCCACATACAGAAGAATGAAAAGGACCCATACGTCTCACCAACCACAAAAATTAATTCAAGATGAATAAAAGACTTGGATATAAAGCATAAATCCAGAAAAATTCTAGATAAAAATTTAGGAAAAACTCTTCTAGATATTGACCTAGACAATGCATTTATAAAATTATCCATGTTTGAATTTTAAAATGTCATTTATATACTTTTCTGAACTTTTTTATGTCTTCCATGTTGAAAATGAATCATTTTTAAATCATGGGGGAAAGTTCCAAAATGTCTCTTACTTAGCTCTATAATCTATTTATATGTTCCCTGTTACAGTTGCATACCAAAGTCAGGGGTAGGGTCAGGAACTGACACCACCAAAGTGGTTTTTGCATATCTGGTTAAGCTAGTTTAAGCCAAACAACCAAACACACAAAAACAAATCATTCTGGGATTAGTCCCTAAACTCCCCCCCATACACTAATATGCAACTGTAGGTACTAAATGGTATGGGGTCTTATTAGAGTATCTTCTCAGTTGATCTATGGAAATCTTTATACTGAAAATTAAGATCTCTGTATTAGTTATCCATTTCTGTATCACAAACTATCCCAAATTTACTAGCAGAAAACAACAAAATGACCCACATCACCTTTTATGATCCAACCTTAGAAATCAGAGAACATCACATCTGCCATAGTCATATGCCCATAGATTCAGGAAACACAGACCCACTGATCACTGGGAAGATAGCCAAAGGCATCTTAGAAGAACAGCATGTGCCATGGGAGATAGTGTGGTGGCCATTTCTGGAAATAAAATTGACCACAATCTTTGGAAACTTTGACTTGTAATTCCCCATTAATATTTTAAATGCTCTCCTTGAAAAAGGAAAGTCCAGTTGAACTTTTAAAAATAAGTATATTTATGTCTGGCATATACTCAATAAATATTGTTGATGAGCATTGGCTGACTCAAGTAGCCTTGAGCTATCTATGTGAAGTGCTGGGTTTCCCTTCAAAGATGCTCATTGTCAAATGCTGGGTTTCCTACTTTTGTATTTAGAATTTGTCTACTGAATATCCGTTTGCCATTTCAATATCACAGGATAATTTTGAAAATTGAAAGAATAGGAGAAACACAGGATCTCCAAAAATGAGTTCTCCGAAGTATTGACTTCAGGGGATCTTCCAGGTATTACATCAAAAAAGGAAGGGGGAGATTTGGGTTCATGCATTTAATGTTCTGGAGTTAATTGGACAATTACAAAAGAGGAATCAAAATTCAGAAAATCAAACAAATAGTGGGAATTTAGCTTTTCTCACATTTTTTAAACAAGGATCATTTTTTAAAATATAGCATCTTTTGAAATTGCTATTCTGTAGAAATTCAGTTGACTAATACAAAAGGAAAATAATGTAAGAAAAAATATTAATTAAAATGCTGTGATATGTTGTCTTTATGGTTAAGTTGGTTAGTCTCTTTTTCTTTGATAAATGAGCAAAGTATATAAACAGGCATGCTATATGCCCTGAGTTTTAATATTTTAACAGTACCATGGAGAATAAAAACCTTGAGTACATGATATAAAGATAAGCAGCAATATATTTAATGTGTTCAAAACAATACCTGAACTGTTAGTATCAATACTTAATTGGTACTAATAATTTATATGTAAAAAGTAAAATTTTTGCCTCTGACCTGGAAGATCATAAATCTTATTAAATATGTGTTATATAAATGCAAAATATTAATCAAATGGCCTATCACTTATTTCTTCATCTGTTCTTTTAAGCATAACATAATAAATTATAGTTGTTAATCATCTTTTTAAGTGAAGGGAAAACTAAAAGAAAGATTCTTTCTGACCTAGAAAAATGGCAATAAACATTTTGTATCTACCTCAAGCTCTTAGTGAAAATCAAATCTTAACATCATCTTAAAACCAGAAGTCTAGGTAACATTTAAGTGTGAGATTTGACTTTGTATCAAGTAAGCTGACAGAATGTTATTCCATGGTATTGGTCTAAGCAAGCAGTCTAAGCAAGCGGTTCTCAACCTGTGGGTCACAACCCCTTTGCAACAATGAAAATACATCCGGCATATCATATATTTAAATTATGATTCATAACAGTAGCAAAATTACAGTTATGAAGTAGCAACGAAAATAATTTTATGGTTGGGGGTCACCACAACCTAAGGAACTATATTAAAGGGTCACAGCATCAGGAGGTATTAGGAAGGTTGAGAACCACGGCTAAGCCATAAAGCTTTTGGGACCTCGGCTGATGCAGAGATGCATCTGCCACAATGGCCCTTCCCAAGAATGAGCTGTTGAAAATTACAAATTATAATAGGAAATTCACGATCATAAGAGAAAAATCACTGCAAGTAACAATCAGGAAAATTGACATCCTAAAAATGAAGAATTATAAAGTATAAAGTAATCTAAAAGTCTACAAAGTAAGCATATTTTAAGTGTTTAAAGAGCTAAAAGTAGGAGTAGAAAATATATTGGTCTCAAAAAAAAAAAAAAAAAAAGGCTCGGCACCTGTGGCTCAATCGGCTAAGGCGCCAGCCACGTACACCTAAGGTGGCGGGTT
>CAUYQV010038263.1:0-29549 GCA_963574575.1 Galagoides demidoff | reverse complement strand
GCCAACATCTCTGGTTTTGGGATTTTGTGATATGGGCTAATCTTACTGGAGTTAGGTGATATCTCAAAGTAGTTTTGATTTGCATTTCTCTGATGATTAAGGATGGTGAGCATTTTTTCATATATCTGTAGGCCATGAGGCTATCTTCTTTAGAGAAGTTTCTTTTCAAGTCCCTTGCCTACCCTGAGATGGGATCACTTGTTTTTTTTCTTGCTAATACGTTTGAGTTCTCTGTGGATTCTGGTTATTAAACCTTTGTTGGAGACATAACCTGCAAATATCTTCTCCCATTCTGAGGGATGTCTGTTTGCTTTACTTACTATGTTCTTCGCTGTGCAGAAGTTTTTATTTTGATCAGGTCCCAAAAGTGTATTTTTGATGTTGCTTCAATTGCCTGAGGGGTCCTCCTCATAAAATTTTCACCCAGGCCCATTTCTTCAAGTGTTTTCCCTACACTTTCTTCTAGTATTTTTATAGTTTCATGTCTTAAGTTTAAGTCTTTAATCCAGTGAGAGTCTATCTTAGTTAATGGTGAAAGGGGTCTAGTTTCAGTCTTCTACAGGTCGCCAACCAGTTAGCCCAGCACCATTTATTAAATAGGGAATCTTTTCCCCACTCAGTGTTTTAATTGGCTTGTCAAAGATCAGGTAACGATTCATCTCTTGGCTCTCTATTCTGTTCCATACATCTACCTCTCTGTTTTTGTGCCAGTCAGTACTATGCTGTTTTGATCACTATTGATTTATAGTATAGTCTGAGGTCTGGTAACGTGATTCCTCCTGCTTTGTTTTTATTTCTGAGTAATATCTTGGCTATTTGAGGTTTTTTCTGATTCCATATAAAATGAAGTATTATTATTTCTAGATCTTTAAAGTATGACAGTGGAGCTTTAATAGGATTGCATTAAAATTATATATTGCTTTGGGTAGTATTGACATTTTAACAATGTTGATTCTTCCCAGTCATGAGCATGGTATGTTTTTCCATTTGTGAATATTTTCAGCTATTTCTTTTCTTAGAGTTTCATAGTTCTCTTTATAGAGAACTTTCATGTCCTTTGTTAGGTAAACTCCCAAATATTTCATCTTCTTTGGCACTACTGTGAATGGGACAGAGTCCTTGACTGTTTTTTCAGCTTGGATGCTGTTGGTGTATATGAAGGCTGATTTATGAGTGTTGATTTTGTAACCTTAGAAGCTGCTGTATTCCTTGATTATTTCTAAGAATTTAGTAGTAGAATCTCTGGTATCTTCCAGATATAGTCATATCATCTGCAAAGAGTGAAAGTTTAATCTCTTCTGACCCTATATGGATACCTTTAATCACTTTTTCTTCCCTGATTGTGATGGCTAAACTTCCATTAAAATGTTAAAGAGCAATGGAGACAATGGGAAACCTTGCCTAATTCCTGATCTGAGTGGAAATGATTTCAACTTAACTCCATTCAATACAATATTGGCTGTGGGTTTGCTGTAGATGGCCTCTATCAGTTTAAGAAATGTCCCTTCTACACCAGTTTTCTTAAGTGTTCTGATCATGAAGGGATGCTGGATATTTTCAAATAGCCACAGTCTCTTATGCACAGAATCTCAGCCATTTAAGAATAGGTTTAATGTTTGAAAAATTTGAATATGTTTCTTGAGTTTAGCCACAAAAAAGTCTTTGATTCCTACAAAATTAATTTGACTTCTCTTTCTCAAGGTGAGTAAGACAACTTGTCAGCAAGTTAAAGTTGATCATGCAGAGGATGAGGTCTCTTCTAGGTGATAGTTCAGGCACAAGACTTAATCTAATCTAAAACAAAGGTTTTTTTTTGAGCTGTGAAATGTAGAGAATTTATTATATTAGTACCTTCTAGTATGGTATCCTTTCTCCCAGAAGCAATTTTTTGTTAGAACATAAAAAAGTTGCTTTAGTCAGTAAAGTAAGTTGGAATGCAGTGAGACATATTTTCAATGCAATTTTGCATTTTTTTAATATTTTGAGCACCTGCGTACAGTACACCCCAGATTAGTGCATTGCTTACTGATGGTTCACATCACACCTGAGATGTTTAAAATTTGGATTTCCTTGGCCTAGATTGTGGAAAACCACACCGGGAGATGAGGATGAATCCCAAAGCGGTGACTGCCCCACAGATGTTCGGTCGGCTTGACGTGGCCACCAATGACTGGACCGATGGGATATTTTCTACCCTTTGGAGGAAAACACTGAAAGCAAAAAAAGGTAGAAGATAAACTACAAGTATCATTTTTGACTTCTGAATTAAATTCTGGGTGGATGTATCAAATTAGTGAAATGACTGTATTCTCCTTATAAAATTTTAACCAAGATTAAGAAATCATGAATCAGTATGATATTTGTGTTATATGTTCAAATAGTGACATTGATTAGCATATTTTAAGTCCCCCCTTTTGTAATAAGATTTTGAAAAAATATTTCTGCAATCCTGTGATATCGTCGAATAAAATAAAAGTAGAAAAAACTGTTAAGGAAAATGGATAGCATTGAATAAGGTGATTTTACTATAACCACCTTCACTGGATATTCTACAAATGTTACTCTTGTAGGATAGCTTATTAAAAAAAAAACAACACAACTGATTCCCTTATAAAATCATAAGAGAAAATGGATTTGGGGTTTTAAGGAGAAAATTGTGTGTATCAAACATGAAGTCACGTTGACCTAACCAATTATTCTGTATAGATGGATATTGGTGTTTGATTGTTTAAACTCATTAAGAGGTAGCAGTTCAGTCTGAATAGCCTCTTATTGACTGACTCTGTCCACTTAACACAGTGTTCTCAGAATATAACCTCAGGGGGAGGAAGTGATAACAGCTCTGCTCTCACGGGATTTCTTCCCTCCTGAGTGAGTAGCAGAAAGGCCCAGTGAGAATAATGCTGGGAGCAGTAACACAAGAGAGGAAGGAGGCAGCTGGGCTTCCTTCCTGGGTCTACCATAAAAGTTTAAGGTAGCTCCATTTAAGTTTTTATAAGGAATGTGTCTGGCCATCTTAACATTATTAAAAGAAAAATGAACATGCTTACCTTCTAAAGTGTGCTCATATTAGAAATTGCTGTTCTATTGGAAACGAAATCAAATTTTACTTCTGATTTGTTCCAGAAATCTCGTGTAATCATGCCCCCAGTGACCAAATGCTCCCTCAAGAACAGGAGCTCAGAGAAGTTTTTTTCTTTCCCCACATAAAAGTCAACAGATACTTTTCCTTTCAAAGTAACTGGCGATTACATCATCATTTTATTTGAATTGCCGGTTGAATGAGTTTGATTAGGATTTTGAAAGTTATTATTAGTATTTTTTAAAATAGACTCTTCCACAGTTGTTGCATAGCAAAGAACAATTCAACCTACAGACTTGGTCAGAGTGTTTATGAATAAGACCAACTGGTAGTTAAGAAATTAAGAGGAACGTTACTGTTCAATCAAATGCCTAATTTGTAATAGCATTCTTTTTCTGCTGCTGTTTGTCATTTTCTACACCTCCAAGTCGTCTCCTTAAATGACTCCTGTCAGATTTTGTCCACAATGACCTTCTGAACTGGTTTATCAAGGGCACTTAGGACCTCCAGCTGGTCAAATGCAAACTGCCAATTCTCAGTCCCGTCCAGCTCTCAGTAATGCACAGTGGTCACCTCCCTTCTTGAAACCCTTTTGTCCGGTGGCTCCAGGGTTTCCTGGTCCAATTGTCTCTTTCCCACCTCTGCTTCTTTGAGAAGTCTGGGAGAAGGAGGAGCCAAGAAAAGGGCTGTGGCAGAAGTCTAAAGGTTACCACACCTCTGTCCTCAGACCTCTTGTCTCTTTCTCTATACTTATGAGAAGGAACTTACCCAGTCCCCTGACTTTGAATCCCTGTCTCTACTCTGAGGGTTTTCACATTGTAATCTCCAGCCCTGACCCTTGCCATGAATTCCCAACTCAACAGTTCTGCTGGGATCTCTGTTGGCCACCTCAGACTTAATGTGAGCAAACCAGATAGACTGCATTGCTCCGCCTTCCCACTGCGCTCACATGCATCTCCCCTCCTCTTCCTTTTTGCTATCGAGGGTCAACTTTCTAACTGTTCCTGGAGCACTGTCACCTTAGTCAATCTGGGCTGCTACAGGAGAGTGCCGTAGCCCTGGTGGCTTGTAAACAGCAGGCATTTACAAGTCTGATACCAGGGACCAGCATGCTTAGCATTCTGCTAAGTCCTGGCTGACTGCTCAGGTGTCCTCACATAGCTGAAGGGAAGGGAACTCTCTGGGCTCTCTGTACAGAAGCATTTACTCCACTCTCGAGGGCTGCACCTGCATGACCCAGATGCTGGTCTCTGAAGACCATCGCCTTGAGGATTAGGATTTCCACAGATGGGTTTGAGGGACATAAACATTCAGTCCCTGGTATGACCCTGAGCTTGTGCCCGCGTCTGGGACTTTGTGCTTTCTGTTCCCACTGTCTGGAAGATCCTACCTGTAGATCTTTACATCACTTCATTCTCCTTTTAAAATATTTCTTTGGCCATCTTTCCTGAGATAGTTCCCCAGGCTGTTATCCTTCTTGATTTTACTAATCTTACACATTTTAATTTGTTTTCTGGTCATCTCTACCACTTAGAATGTAAGTTCTATGAGGTGGGACATTGTCTTGTTTTCCAAACTAACCCCTAGAACAGATCTGACACACAGAGAGTGCTCAGTGGATATGAGTTCAGTGAACAAATGACTTCAATGGTTATGGGCCTTGAACAACTGCTATGTAAAGAACTTAAAAGGTCCTATGTAACGAAATAAGGCAATCATTTCTATCAAAGCTTTGTTTAAAAATTAATGAAATTGAGCTGGGCGTGGTGGCTCACATCTGTAATCCTAGCACTCAGGGAGGCTGAGGCAGGTAGATTGCCTGAGCTCAGTGGTTTGAGACCAACCTGAGCAAGAGCAAGACCTGTCTCTATTAAAAATAGAAAAACTGGCTGGACGTTGTAGTGGGCACCTGTTATTGCCAGCTACTCAGGAGGCTGAGGTGAGAGGATTGCTTGAGCCCAAGTTTGAGGTTGCTGTGAGCTATGATGACTCCATAGCACTCTCCCCAGGGAAACAGAGTGAGACTACATCTCAAAAAGAAATGTAATGAAAATGACATTTACTTACAATGTATGCCTGTGTGTGTATGTCTGCTCTCCCCCTCCCCTCTGGTGGGGTGTTCTAGGGGAACATATCTGGATAGTTCTTGATGGTCCAGTAGATGCCATCTGGATTGAAAATCTGAACTCCGTGTTGGATGATAACAAAACTCTCACCCTTGCCAATGGAGACCGCATTCCCATGGCTCCCAACTGCAAGATTATTTTCGAGCCTCATAACATTGACAATGCTTCTCCTGCTACTGTCTCAAGAAATGGAATGGTTTTCATGAGCTCTTCTATCCTTGATTGGAGTCCTATTCTTGAGGTATAATTGAATCCTTCTTTTGTATAATTAAAAAGGAAAACAGATCCTTCAGCATTCTTGTAGTGTGTATGCCAATTTTTTTTTTTTTGCAGATGGCAGTGTAATTGCTTTTTTATGTTAATGGTTATGGAAGATCCTTGAATGCACTGGGATAATATTCAAACCCTTATTACCCACAACAAGTTCCTTCAATTCTCTTCGAATCACTTTAAAACTGGGATTTCCAACTCATATAGAGTCATTGCCAGACCTGTATGAATCAATAATTTTACCAAACTCTCTGAAGGCTGAATAAGTCAGATTTAATTTCATAACTTTGAGGATTCATGACATTTTAAAAAGGCACTCATTCATATACAGTTTGAGAACAACCAACTTAGAATATTAACTTGAAGACAGTTTATTAAAATTGCATGTAAGGAATCTTTATGAGACACAGTAGTCATAATATTAGTTTTAAGTTTGTATGTAGAAATAATATTTTGGATAATATCTCTTCAACTCATGTGTAGCTAAATTATTTTATTACCACCAATATAGGCTACAATATATTGATTAGAATTACAATTAAATGCCTTGAATGCTTAGGTCTTTTACTAAATAAATATTATAATGTAAGGCAGAATGCTTATTAGATAAGCCATGTGGAAAATCTTTTGTGACATAGTTTGTTGAATTTATTATTTTTATTTATATGAGTATTTTGAAAACGATTTTGATTGAAAACTTATGAATTCATAATTTAAATAAAGCAGATGCTTATTTTATACTGCCATTATAGTTTTGTACTTTTACTTCTAAATGGAGATATCTTAATTTTTATATTGATGCATTTCCAGAATTTATACAGCTCTGGGTTGCAAAAAGATTTAGATTTGGTATGAGGAAGAAGGGATTATATAGCATAATGATAGTGACATGTAGTTGAATGTTGAATGTGTCATTAAAAATTCTTCTAAAGGTTTCAGATTTCATAATGGGATGATCCATTCATTAAGGAACATTAAAGCAGAGGGTTTCAACCCTGACTGTGCAAAAGTAATCACCAGGACAGTTCTTTAATATACAGACGATTGGTTCTCACTCCAATTCTACCATGTTAGAATCACTGGGAAGGGACCTAGGACATTTTCTTTTTTCAAAGCACCACAATACATTTTTATTTTCCCTACACAAGCTTCATAACCACAGAGATACAGCAAGATGCAGGTGAAAATGTATTTATGTGATTTCTTCCAAAATACTTCAGTTTTACAAACATTTTTGAAAAATACTTTTACACGACAAGCTAATGAATATTTAGGATAGCTATTTACAAAGTATACCGCAGTCTATCCACGGTAAAGGTGGATAAAGCTTTTGCATTGATGCTACACCTACCTAAAATATTTTTATATACTTTTAAATAGTGTACTTTCTTCCTTGGTTAGGAATAAACCAGGCTCACGAAGAATCAGGCAGGAAATGTTTAGAGTGGTGCACGGCAGCTCTGAGAGGCTGACTAGAGGGCAGAGTGGTTGGAAAGTGGTTTTAATGGGAACCTGTCAGCTTCAGGAAGCTGAGCTGGTTACCTGCCCTAGTAAATGTCGCTTTTGGGTTCCATCAACTCAGGAGTGCTGTGTTATGTTTTTGTCGAGGTGGAATCATGGTAAATTCATGAACTAATGAATAATTCAGTACCAACATTTTATTGCTTTATGTTCGGAGTCTCTAATTGTTTCTTGGACTATTTGAGGTGAAGAATGAGCTGATCCCTGACCTGAAGAGAATTTGCCTCCCCTCAAGAAAACGTTATGTGTTAAGTGGTATTTTGTTACGAATGGCATGCACTTTCTTAATAGTGGAGTCCAAAAATGACTAAATTCTCCACTTCTATGAATATTCCTTGACACTTTTCTACATTGCTTATTAATAACTTAGAAGGAACGAGTTTCCTTTTTCATCTTTAATCCTTTATTTCCCCCCCCCCCAAGTTATTTCCATATATATACTTCCTCACTTTCTCAGGGCGTATTTTAATCAAGAGTCGAAGACTATTTCTCTATCTTGGCTCCGAGTCCTGAGCATATGTCTAGTGTAGTAGCCAAATATGGAGATGTCAGAGCCACTCCCTGGGTTTGAATTTTGGCCTGGTCACCTACCAAGTGTGGGATCCTGAATGGGTCACCTAAACGCTCTGGGCCTCGGTTTCCTTATGTGTAAGAGAAGGATAATGACTGTTCCTACTGCATGGAGTTGTTTTCAGGAATAAATGAAAACAACTCCCCATTTCACAAAATGTGGAAAATTTTCTAACAAGGCCTGAAACATCGTATAAGTGCAATATAATCATTAGGTATTTTACAAATTTTTATCCCATTTTCCTGGTGTGCTAATAAGTTTAAGTAATGTACTAATCTGTGAACTGACAGGGTTTTCTTAAGAAGCGCTCACCCCAGGAAGCAGAAATTCTTCGTCATTTCTACATGGAATCTTTCCCAGACTTGTATCGCTTCAGTATCCAGAACTTAGAATACAAGATGGACCTGCTGGAAGCCTTTGTGATCACCCAGAGCATTAACATGCTTCAAGGACTGATTCCCCCCAAGGTAAATCGCTCAACTTTATTGAGAATTTCTCTCTTATTAACTGAGCCAAACTGGGCAAAAAATATGGTACTTGAAATCAGATTTAGTCAGACATATGGGGGACAGAGAATGTTTCAAACACGGATCACACATGTTAATATTTTGGTGTTTTTGCAATATCTTTAAAAACAAACAAAAAAAGCCGTGGATTTGGAACTTAGATGCAGCCTAACAAAGTCATGATCAGAATCTTTAATTTGTTTTTCAGGTCTGTGCGGGATTCCTGAACATCAGTTCCTTATTTTTTTCTCAGTTTTATTCATCCTTTCCTTTGTTCTTGGGAAAAACCACTGTTCCTTATCTCTGTTTATTGTTTTCTTTGAAACTCCAAAGCAAAGTTTTGGTTTGCGAATCAGGTCATTAAAAGTAACGTTTCTTTCCCCTTAGGAGCAAGGCGGGGAGGTGAGCCGGGCGCACCTGGGCCGCCTGTATGTGTTCGCGCTGATGTGGAGCGTGGGCGCCACCCTGGAGATGGGCGGCCGGCGCCGGCTGGAGCACTGGCTGCGTGCTCGGGCCTCCCCGACCCTGGAGCTGCCGCCGCTGGACGGTCCTGGGGACACCATGTTCGACTACTATGTGTCACCTGACGGTGAGGATGGGCCGGTCCATCCAGACCTTGCCGATGGGGACAGGATATTTTGCCTGATGAAAAGCTTGTGAGAATAGATATTTTAAAATGATCAATTATTTTAATCCTGTTCTTATTCTGTTCTGTATTTTTATACACACTTCGATATAATTGACAACCTATTTAAAAACAATTCCAAAATACTTCCCAATATTTCCTAATAAGACAACTTTGGAATCATTCCTTGGGAAGTTTTGACTCAGCTAACACCTACTTGTACACTTAGATCTCTAATTTTAATGATCTTTATTTGATGGGGAGTATTTTCTCAGAAGTCCTCCTAAGATTTCAAGGGTGTCTTCTCATCACGGTTAGTAGTTAAATTACTAATATGAAGTTGCCGACGTTCTCTATTCACCTCAGGTAAATGGATGCATTGGAACACTCGTACCCAGGAATACGTGTATCCCTCTGACACCACCCCAGAATATGGCTCCATTCTGGTGCCAAATGTTGACAATGTGAGGACTGACTTTCTAATTAACACCATTGCCAAGCAGGGCAAGGTATGGCTTTTTAACTTATATTAAAAGTAGCATACTTTACAATGTCACTTGAAAATGTGAAGCATTTATGCATTTATTATAGAAGGTTTTATGTTGCTGTTTAGAATAAATGAAGATATCACCTAAAGTACTATGCTTCTTTCATTATTTCTGGGAACATATTAGAGTTGAGTAGTTGTAATTCATAATTAATTATTTCTCCCGGTATTAGTGGAGAGAGTGCAAATTGTGACTTATTGTTCCAAAGAGAATTCTTTACTTTTTTTTTTTTTGCTGCAGCTTTTGGCCAGGGCTAGGTTTGAACCCGCCACCTCCGGCATATGGGGCTGGCGCCCTACTCCTTTGAGCCACAGGTGCTGCCCTGAGAATTCCTTACTTTTTCTTAGTTTGCTAGAGCTGCCATCGCAGAATCCTGCAGCCGGCTGGTTCACACAGCAGCAGTTTATTTTCTTGCAGTTCTTGAGGCTAAAAGCCCAGGATCAAGGCGTTGGCAGGTTCCTTTGGTGGCCTCCCTCCTTGGCTTGCAGGTGGCACCACCCTGCTGTGTTTTCCTATAGTGTTTTTCTATGCCCCTAAATCCCCTGTTTCTTTGCGTACCCAAATGTCCCTTCCTTATAAGGATTCCAGTTAGGTCAGATTAAAGCTCACCCTAAAGGCTTCACTTTACCTTGATCACCTCTTTGTATACCTCACCTCCAAGCATAGTCACATTCTGAGGTACCGGGGGTTGAGGCTGAATTCACCCAGTGAATTTTGCGAGGACACAGTTTATCCCATTGTGATTGGTGTATCTTGTTCCTTGGATTTCTTTCCCTCTTTCCCCATTTTAGGCTGTGCTGTTAATTGGTGAACAAGGAACAGCCAAGACAGTCATCATCAAAGGGTTTATGTCAAAATATGATCCTGAGAGTCACACTGTCAAGAGTCTGAACTTTTCTTCTGCCACCGCCCCGTCGATGTTCCAGGTTTGGGCTCCTTGGTTTTTGCTTATTAAGCTCAAGTTTGTGATGAACTTTGGGGGCTCAGATCTCTTTAGTGTTCTGCCTCATCTGAACTTTCATAGCCGTGACAAATCGTCCACCTGTGTCTTCCATTCTCTCTTTTGTTGAACTTCAATAGAGTCTCTCTGGTGAGATTATAATATATAATCTTAAATTGTGGCAAAATCGAAAAGCTTCTGTAAGATGCTACAGGCCTCAATACTATGGGTTTAAAATAGATACCTAGAAAACTTTGAGTGTGCAAAATCCCACTTGAAAGAAATATTATTTATTTTCAATCCTACTTCCTTTCCTTAGAGTCTGTTCTTCACGGGTGTTACTATCACTGTAGCCTTTAGGCTCAGACATCCTGGAGTCATATGTGAAGGCTCTCCAGGGCCTGTTAAGATGTCTACAGAAGAGTTTTTCGTATCTCCCCCCTTTTCACGTTCTCTGTCCACCTCTATGTAATCTACTTTTTCATGGATTCACGTAAGTGTATGAACATGGGAGAATCCCCAGCTATTCCCAGTTCGAGTCTAATTCTCTTCCAGCCTAGCTTTTATACCTTTTCCAATCTGTTTCCTAAATTGCCACTTTCATCTTGTTCCATGACTTAACATTCCCCTGTGGCTCCTGTGTTCAATTGCAACAAAGTATAAAACCCTATAGTCTTAGCATATGAAATATTTTACTTTATCCTGTAGGAGAGGAGTAAAAACTGACACCTCAAATTTGCATTCCTTTTTCTTTTTTCAATGAAACTTCCAGATATGATGTGGGTTTTCAGGTCTCAGTTCTAGAGTGTGTAAGACCTTATGAAATGGGAAGAAAGCCTAGACATCAATACGTGCTTCAGCCATTTGCAAGTCATCCCTCATGTGTGTATCAGCACATTAATACATTACCACAAGGTGCATGTCATAACTTGCAGAGAGAAGGGAGATTTTTAGGGGAATCCAAATCCAAAGAACTTTGGTTTTGATGAACTTTGCTGCTCTTCAGATGTTAGAATGAAAATATGAGAGCGATGAAAATTGTTGACAGCATGCTTAATTTATACCTCTTAATCTCTTACTTTTAATTGGTGATAGCAAAATGCCAATATACTAAAACTATTGACTGAATTTCTAAATAAGACTTTCAGCTTTATTGTACCCCTCTGGTGGAGATGGACTTTCCAGTGCTGGCCAGCCTTCCATCAGATGAATACCACTGATCAGTGTCCTGGTAGGAAGGTCTGGATGGAGGGTGACCTCCAAATTGCAGCGGCTCTTTGTGTTTGGAGAAGTGACTCTTTGTGTTTGGAGAATAGTACATTCCATTGCCCTAGACTGGCAAGGTGCTAACATTATACATATTCCATTGATAGTTTTAAGGAGATTTTGTTAGTTTTACTTTAGTAGAACATTCTCTTTATAGATTCTAATTATAAATAACATTATTTGAGGATGCAGGTTTAAAAAATCAGATCAAAGTGTGATCTTTTTGCATTTTATGGCAGTAATGAACTAACTAGTCTGACTTCCTGAGACTATCTTGAGGCCAGCAATTTAGTTTTGACAATAAATAGTAGAGCTAGTGCAGATTTCATAGGGGAAAGGCATAGTCCCCCAAAGGACTACTTTCACTTCAGATGCCAGGCACAGGCTCAGGAATTCCCAGGCCACCCACACTTCTAACCAAGTGGCTATAAATTAGGCAGTTCCCACAACCTCTCAGTTTTGATAATTCATTAGAATGATTTATGGAACTCAGGGACGTGCTAAGTTGCTATGACAATTTTCTTATGAAGGATATAAATATCAGCTCAAAGAAAAGACCCATGGAGCAGGGTTTTGGAGGGTAGCAAATGGGAACCTTCTCTGTTCTCGGGATGTGTTATCTTCTAGACCTATCATGTATGTCACCAAACAGGAAGCTCCCCTGAGCCTCAGTGTCTTGAGTTTTTATTGGAGTTTCATGACACAGGCCTGCTTCATCGAATCCTGACCACCTGATTGAGCTCAGTCTACAAGCTCCCTTCTCTCCTAGAAGGCCAGCTGATACCACAAGATTTAAAACCTCAACTTTCTAATCATGTGGTTGGTCTCTCTGGCATGAGTGGCCCCAAAAGAGGCCCATGTGAATAACAAAGACATGTCTACTACTTAGGAAATATCAAGGGTTTAAAGTCCCTTTCCCAGGAAACAGAGGCAAAGGCCAAACAAGTTCTTTACTGTAGGGCAAAGCCTTGTGTTTCTGTTACCAACTCTGTGGTATTTGCCTCTGTAAGGTGATAAAGACCTACCATCTGTGTCTCTGTAACACAAGGTATTTATTAATTTTCTGGAAAAATTTTATGTTATTTAGAAAACATGATTGTTGTTTAATACACAAATCCATAAATCATATAGTAAAGTTCTAGAAGTTCTTGAGGTATAATAATTAGAATAATCAGAAGAATAACAGAATAGGCTTTGAAATCATAAAAATCTATACTCTTTAGGATTCCTGATTCCCAAGTATGTAACCCTATGTCCCCCTTCTCTCCAGTGTTAAGGTGGACTCAACACATCACTCTTTCTGTTCTGTTCAGAGGCATCACAGGATCATCTGCTCTGTTTAGCATCTAAGGCTGTTTTGACGGCTGAACATTAGAGCTTTCTATTAAGCAAGACTCATTAGTTTTAGAAAGCTTTCAATTAGCTAAACTGCTGTAATTAACTTTCCCACTATAATTTTCAGTCATTCATACTAAACAGGGCTGATAGAGCAGAGCATTCGCCTCTGTGTCTCCCACTTATCTGGATCTCAACCAAATTGAAATTGTAGGCGAGAAAATGGATAGCTACTACCCATCCCTGGTCTCTTGCCATGATGGCACTGTTGTCCAGTGAAGGACACATCTGTCATTCCACAGGTTGTTTTCATCATGGTGTGACTTTAGCAAATTTTATCGGTTGGAGGACTGTATGTCCCTCTTTGCCCAGGACAGTCCAGTGAACTTCCATTGTCACAGACTAATAATTAATAGCTTCCCCTGCCATTGCCAAAAGACAAAAAACTTTATAGTCACCCCAGATTTTTGAAAAAGGGGTTCGGTTTTTAAAGAGAGATGCTCATTTCCACCCAAAACTAATATCATTTAATGTTTTTAATATTTGAAAGTGATCTATGCATAACTTTAGAAGATTAAATTGTAGAGAGGTGAAAAGAAGGAAGTGAAGCTTACCTACCGTAAGAGGATTTTTGAAAAGATTGATTTCTACTAAAAGTAACCTTAAAGTGTTTTGAGTACAATAAGCATCTTTCAAAAGGTTGCACAGCAATAGGTTTTATTTTTTAAAAACAAGAATCATAGAGCCTAGAAGGAAATCCCACATTTGTTTCTGGACTCAGTGCCACTTTTCCAAATGACATCTTATGCAAGAGATGAATCTGTAACACAGGTAGCCTTCATTGGCTGTGGTGGAATTGGGGCTGGGCTTCTGCAGCCTCTTCCAACCTCATCTTTGCTCCCGGCAGGGGTCCCTGTGGTTGTAGAAAATCCTCTTGGCTCCTGAGAGCACAGTGTGAAGACTGGTTTCAAAAGGAGAATCCTGAGAGATAAAATGCGAAAGTACTTTTTCATGATAAAGCTCTCTTAAAATGTCAGGTTTTACTGTTAATATTCATGCACTCCTGTGTAAGATTTGAGTACTGTCTGAATTCTGTTAGTTGGTGGCAGAAACTATGCTGGACCAGGTGCCTGTGTGGCCTACTGTGTCATGAATCCCTGTGTGTCCTTCTAATGCCAGGTGCCCCTGTGCCCTGCTGTGCCATGGACCCCTGTGTCTCCTTCCAACGCCAGGTGCCCCTGAGCTCTGCGGTGCCATGGACCCCTGTGTCTCCTTCCAATACCAGGTGCCCCTGTGCCGTGCTGTGCCATGGACCCCTGTGTCTCCTTCCAACACCAGGTGCCCCTGAGCTCTGTGGTGCCATGGACCCCTGTGTCTCCTCCCAACACCAGGTGCCCCTGTGCCGTGCTGTGCCATGGACCCCTGTGTCTCCTTCCAACGCCAGGTGCCTCTGAGCTCTGCAGTGCCATGGACCCCTGTGTCTCCTCCCAATACCAGGTGCCCCTGTGTCCTGCTGTGCCATGGACCTCTGTGTCTCCTTCACATGCCAGGTGCCACTGTGCCCTGCTTTTCTTTATCCCCCCAAATCAAAAGACTAATTTATCATTTAGTGCTTACTTTGTTTTTGGCTTCCAGTTCTACACAACTGTATTTTCATGTTATTTTTGACACATCTTACTTTTTTGTAATACATTTTAAAGTTGACCAAGGTAAGACTGTCTTCATTTGGTTTTAATGTATTACAGTAACATGGGAAGGTATTATTTAGGCAGTAGATTTCTTAGTAAAGAGTGTAACTCTCCCTTTTTACCTTTTAGCTAATAGTTCCTATATGGACACCTGCAATTAAATATTTATTTCAACTTTATTGAATATAATATGTATGAAAAACAATTTAGGTGATGGCATATAGAGATACACATAGAAATGATGAAATATCTCTGCATTGTCATCATACATTAAGCTTACCAAATGTTTACACATATATCATTAATGTATAATACTCTGATGTGTGTATATATATATGTGTGTGTGTATATATGACTATATATCTTTACATACACTTGCACTTTTGGGCTGTGATCCAGAACTATTAAGTGACTTACATGAAATCACAAAGCTAATAAGTGTGAGAAGCAATAGTTTAACCCTGTTTTTTTTCTTCTCTGACTTTAACCCCAGTCAGAGTTGTTATGTGAAGCCATGTAGGTTATGCAAATTTTGTGCTGGGTACCATTCAGAAATGATTGGGACTAGACAATGCACAGTCTGGTCACTGCACATGACTCCGTCGGTACCCCTTCTCATGCAACATATGTCCCTTTGTCTAGTTGGGGAGACAGGTGCACAGGCAAGTGTGGCGGGTGTCAGAAATGCTACTTGTCGTGTAACTGCTGTGTTGTTCTGTGGTGCCCGGAGGAGACCTGGACTGGTTTCTTTAAGGGATTAGAGAAATCAATGCCACGAAAGAGTTGGCTGTTTCTTGGGACAATTTAATATTTTTATTAATTTTAGGAACTAGAAAGCTTGAATTGTTATTAAGAAATTAATTCAGAAGACTGAACTGCCACTAAGGGTAGGGGTCCTAGTTTAGAATGGCAAGCAAGAGCTTTCCTCATTTCTACTCCAAAGCCTACCTAGTTTCCTGACAGTCTAGTTTTTATTTCTAAAATGCTGTTGTCCACGCAGGGGTTAATGTTGATATCCTACGTGTATGTAGACAGACACTGAGGTCAGAGTCTTGTTCAGGTCTCATGTCCTGCCCATGAGGATCATCCCGCCTCAGAGTAAAGTCACTGTCTGATCTGAAAGAACAGCATGGACTGCCCTACACAGCAGGTGCTTGCTGGAGATGTCATTTTTTTTTTTTAATAGATAGCTGGTTGAGGATAAATGGCATTTGTGGAAGATCATTCATCTAAGTCAATATTTCACAAAGTGTGTTTGGCTTACACTAATCCATTTTTTATATATATCCATATATATATGTATGTATGTATATGGCTTAGAACTGGCTATTCTAGAAGTTTATAAGAAGCCTGCTTTTGAGATGAACATGGCTGCATGGTCTGCGTTTTATTGTTAACTAAGTACAAATGGATTAAGACCTTTAGGGATAAGAACAAACAGTGAGAAGCAGGAGGCATCATTCCTGGCAGGTCACTCATAGGGAAGCCCTGAAGTGTTGATCCGGGTTATATTGCCCCTTAGAATGTTCGTTCTGGCTACAGAGTGGAGAACAAGATGGAAGAGGTGTGGCTGCACTCAGGGACCCAAGAGGAGATGGTTGCACTAAGTCCTCAGGAAGGAGGTTGGTTGGACCAAGATGGTCTATGTAAGGATTGAAAACAAGGATGCATTCAAATTGTGGTTAGGAAGGGATATTGCCAGGACTCACGGTTGGTTGAGTAGATGTTGTTGGAGAAGAGGCACAGGAGAGAGCAAGATAAGTCAAAGGTGTATTTTTGTATAGCATTTATCTATGTAATAAATATCAACTGATTGATACACAGTGCCAGACACTTTTCTAGACAGCGAGGATGCAGTGATGAGTAAGATATACAAGGTGCCTGCTCTCCTTACATTCCAGTGAAGAAGACAGACAAGCATCTAATAAGCAAACATGCCTACTTGGTTTTATTAACTGGTTCGTGCCACCAAAGCAATGAATGAGGTGGGAGGAATGTGATGGAAGAACAGTACAAAGATGACTAGACTGATGTTTTTGAGGGGACAGACAAAAAATTCCGGATAAAATTACAAATCACATATTACGGACATTATATATAATTTAACAAAGAAATTTCTAAGATTGGATGGAGGCGGGGGGGGTGCAATTTAAGAGAATATGTCATTAATTTCCCCCAGAGAGGTAAGTAAGTGAATAGGGGCATATTATTGTTTGGGTAGTAGGAGACACTTGGGGGAACAGTGTTGGACTTTTAATAGAAAGAATGTAACAATGTTAGATGTGGAAATGTTTGGAGGGGGCAATGTGGTAGATGGTGCCATCTCTGATCTGAGCATGCAGAAGGGGTGCAGACTTTGTTGTGAGTAAGAGGACTTTATGTTCGGATGTGTTGATTTTTGTGATGCTGTGGAATATCCAAGTGGAAAAGTCTGGATGGGGACACCTGTCCAAAGAGCTAGTGTTTCCAAACATCCCCAAATGGCTAGACATAGAAAGATGCACAGCATACAGTTACAGGCTGAGTCTGCTCAATATGGAAATCCAAAATCATAATGCTTCAAAACCCAGAACTTTATGGGTGCTGACTTGATGCCACAATTAAGTAACTATTGAATGTGCAGCAATCGTCAATGGCGATTTACTTAGTGCTTGTCACTGTTTAGTTTTTGCTTTTGTAAATTTAGCTCTTTTATGAAAGATGAGGGCTGTCTGGAAAGTATCCAGCCATGTAATGTAAAAAATATATTAACAGGGTGGTGCCTGTGGCTCAAGGAGTAGGGTGCCAGCCCTATGTACCGGAGGTGGTGGGTTCAAACCTGGCCGTGGCCAAAACCGCCCCCCACAAAATAATAAAATAAAATAAATATATATTCTTAATACTGGCTGGAAACTTTCTGGAAATCTCTCATACGTAGCCCACCAATGATTTCCTATCATTTCAAAGAAATTCGAGTCATCGTGAAAGGGAAGAAAATGCAGGGGGTGTGGGTATTATTCTGTATTGGTCCAACCCTCCCACCTATGGCTTTTTAGCTCTCAGAAGGTACCACCAAGGCATAAAATCTTTACGTGCCAGAGAGTGCCTATTAACAGAAGGCTCTAGTTGGCCATAAGGAAGTGGAAGGACATTATTATTTATTAAATTGGCTTTTGCATTTAAATGCATTGAAAAGCAGAGATAAATTTAGGCTACTACATGAGAGAGTTTGCTATTATGTCAAGGGCATATGAAATCTTTTTGCCATTGTACTATTTCATGGAAGATTTGTTTTGTAATCGAATGAGTTGCAATATATTTATATATCCTTCTATTTAAAAAATAGTGAAAAATTCTCACATTACTTGCTGTTATTCCTTAAAATGGTGATGTAAACTTACAATTTGCCGTTACTGTGGATATTTCCAAAGACAGATATATAGATTTTTGCATTTAGCTTGGTGTCATTTTGAGGTTGTATCATGGATATAAAAGTCATTTTTAACTCGTTTGCTCTTTGTCACGAAATAAGAAAACTTTTTTATTTTTGGTAGGAGAGGAATTAATATTATCTTAATATACCTCCACTTTCTCCTGGACTTACCCATCATCTGTAACGTAATTTAAAACCATGCATTAGTAGATTCCTCCAGTGGTAGGAACGAAATGAGGTCTTAAGATTTCAAGCTTTTAGAGTACGTGAACTTTGAAACTCTTTGCAGTTATTTTTTTTCCCAGTACTGGGCTGGACTGAGTGCATATGTTTTGAATGACTAACTGATTCTCAAACACAGTTCACTACCATGGAAATGAGAGTACCACAGTCGAGAGGCTGGAGTCCTTCCCCACATCCTCCTACCTTCTCTGCTTTTTATCAGTTTGTTTTTTAAATTGTTGGGGATTCATAGAGGGTACAAAGAACCAGATTACACTGATTGCATTTGTTTAAGTCCCTCTTATAATTGTGTCCCTCCCCCCAAAGGTGTGTCACACACTGTGAACTCCCTACTCCCTCTTTCCATCAGTTTTGATGATCTTTTTCATATTGCCAGGATTTTTTCTTTTTCTTTTTTTAAGACAGAGCTCAGTCTGTTGCCTTGGGCAGAGTGCTGTGGCATCGTCATAGCTCACAGCTACCTCAAACTCTTGGCTTAAGCGATCCTCTTGCCTCAGCCTCCCTAGTAGCTGGAACTCTGATTACCCACCACATCATCTGCCTAATTTTTTTATTTTTAGTAAAGATGGGGTCTTGCTCTTGGTCAGGCTGGTCTTGAACTCCTGAGTCCAAGCAATCTGTCCCTCTCAGCCTCCCAGAGTGCTGTGATGACGGGAGTGAGCCAAAGGAGATTTTCACAGAGCACGGCGTAGTTTGCTCTCATACTGCCTAAACTCAAAATGTAAAAACAGAGAGAGAGAGGACGCAGGCGGCCTTTGTGTTGTGGGTGGGAAGCGGTTCAGTGTGACCTCCTCTGCCTACAGGAGCTGGCTGGGACTGTGTCATGCTGCAGTGACCAGTGGCAGCCCTGGCAGGCTGTGTAGCTCAGAGCACAGGCTTAGGAAGCTTCTTGGACAGTTTAACTTTATCTCTGATTTAGGGTAACTTTGAGCAGGGCTGCAACCTTTAAGTGACGGGGATTACAGTGTCATTAACAGAGACACAACAAGGCAAAAATTAAATCTTTTGAAATGGACAGAAGAGTCGCCTTAGCCCCTTCAAAATTTACATTGATCAAAATGTCATTTCCTCCTAAATTAAATCAAATTTTCAAAGGTTGTGAAGATTATGCAAGACAATTTAGGTACTTTAGGATTTGTTTGCTAGAATTAAGGGGGAATTTTGGCTTTTTCTAAATTATACCTGTCAAGTTCAGGCTTTTCAGTTTTTTTTTAAAAGTAATTGACCGTGTCTTAGGGGATATTTTCACAGACATTCCTATTGGCTTTCTTGGGGGATATTTTCACATTTTTCACCGACGTTCCTATTGGCTCTCTTGTTTAACAGAGGACAATAGAGAGCTACGTGGATAAGCGCATGGGTACGACATATGGGCCTCCTGCCGGAAAGAAGATGACGGTTTTTATTGATGATGTGAATATGCCAATAATCAATGAGTGGGGAGATCAGGTATATTGATTCTGCTGTGTATTTTATTTCCTTAATTGATCATCAATTTATTCATTCATGAGTAACTTTTTTCTTTTTAAAAAATTCTTTATTAAATCATAACTGTGTACATTAATGCATTTATGGGGTGCAATGTGCTGATTTGATATACAATGTGGAATGTTACATCTAACTGATTACCATAACCGTCTCCTTGCTTACTTATTTGTTGTGGCAAAAACATTTATACTCTATTCTTAATAGTCTAGAAATGTATCATTGCATTATGCACATTAGATCGGATCCCCCCCAAACCCTCCCTCCTCCCAGCCTCCCTCCTCCCCTTCCCTCTCTTTCCTCTTCCCTCCTTCTTTCTGGACTATGGTGATGTTTTACCATTCCTATGAATGTGTAGGTGATCATATACTGATTTCATGGTAGTATTGAATACATTGGATACTTCCCCCCTCCCCCATTCTTGATATACTTTACTAAGAAGAATATGTTCCAGCTCCATCCAGGTAAACATTAAAGATGTGAAGTCTCCATCTTTTTTATGACTGCATAGTATTCCATGTTGCACATATACCACATTTAAGGTGTAATTCCTGAATTCCAATAAAGTTGAAAAACACGCAAGTTGTTAGTTTCTGGGGGTATAAAGGAATGACGTTTTCATTCTGGAAGTTGCCTTTCCTAGGTTACTAATGAGATAGTACGGCAGCTGATGGAGCAAAATGGATTCTACAACCTGGAGAAGCCTGGAGAGTTTACCAGCATCGTGGACGTTCAGTTTTTGGCAGCCATGATCCATCCTGGGGGTGGACGCAATGACATACCCCAAAGGCTCAAGAGACACTTCTCTATATTCAACTGCACATTACCCTCTGATGCTTCCATGGACAAGATCTTTGGTAAAATGATTGTTTATTGGGGATGGGAAGGGAAAAACACCTGCTTGTGTTCCTCAGAGAAGCCTCCATCCTTGGAGGGGTTTTGGCGTGAGGAATGAAGAGGCTTGATGCAAAGTCTGTGTCAGGGGACTGAGGAACTCTGGGAGGAGCCCTCCTGAGCTAACCTTGGGTCCACATTTATTATCATAAAGCAGGAAAAAAGTAGTTAAAAGTTACTCATCAGAAATCAGCACTAAAAAGGGGGAATTTGGAATGTCTGACACTTATTTTTGCAAAATTGCAGACCTTAAGCAAGACCTCTGTCTCCAGTGTCAAGGGACCTTGGAATCTAGAGAATCTTTACCATAACATTAGGCCTGGTATTGCCGCACCACACATATATATTCTCCTTTGGAGGCCAGTTCTCTCATCGACTGCATGTACACAATTCACATGCCGTTCTCATGATTTCTCAGGTCTCTCAAGTAGGAAGCGAGTCTTATGCTAAAGATCAGGGCACAGTTTTCCCTATAACCTTGAGGTCAACACAGGATAAAGACTAGTGGGCTCCTTAGTCTATAGGTCCCATTACTCTCAAGTCATATATTTCATTTCATATGGGATTTTTTTTCTAGATACATATGAATTGGATGACTAGGTAGATCTTTTCTACCTATGTTTTTCTTTAACCATCACTAGCTTGTTAAGCAGGGAGGTTAATGTTAGATGAACGTGGACATGAGATTGTTTCCTCACAGATGAAATCGTTTCCTTATGGGTATATATATTTTGGGGTCGGAATTGCTATATTCTGTGTCCAACATTTATGCAGCTGATACTTTAGCCAGCCCATTTAGTGAGTTTGATCACAGAAGTAATGATGCAAAGGGCAGGGATTAGCCACATTCTGATCTTTGGAACAATTTGTAGGATTAAAATTATTGATTGATCAAATATGTAGCATTTCAGACTGGGTGCAGTGGCTCATGCCTGTAATCTCAGCGCCCTGCAGGCTGAGGTGGGTGGGTTGCCTGAGCTCACTGGGTTTGAGACCAGCCTAAACAAGAGGGAGACACCCGTCTCTAAAAAATAACTAGGTGTTGTGGTGGGTGCCTGTAGTCCTAGCTACTTAGGAGGCTGAGGTAAGAGAATCACTTGTGCCCAAGAGTTTGAAGCTACTGTGAGCTATGATACCGTGGTACTCTACTGAGGGTGGCAAAGTGAGACTCTGTGTCCATAAACACAAACAAACAACATGTAGCATTTCAGAGATAATTTAACTGAAGGCCCACTTGCCTAATAAGTAACGATGTACGTTTAACTAAGCAACGCACATGCACTTATGACTGATTTTGGAATTATCCTTTGCAGAAAAGAGTGTAAAGTTATGGGCACATTCATGTTGGTATTGGTGGACAAGTTTTGGAACTGCTATTGAGAAAAAGCTCATAGGAATTCACTAATTAACTTCTGGCAGACTGAAATGTCATCTGAGTATCCCAGCCTAGTGGACTATGGCAGTTACTTCCCTTCAGCCTCAGCAGTAGGCAAAGTCTGGAGTTATCCAAACTTGGGAAGAGTCAAGTGGGCCAGAAAGATGACTGTTATCAATTTTAATTGTTCTTTATTGCCTGGAAACTTTTACACATAAAGTAAATTAAAGTACTTTATAATGCATGGAAAAGCAACAACAGAACGGAAACATCCACTCTGTCGGGCTGAGACAAACATTTTTCCTTTCTTTTTCAAAGGCAATGTTGTATGTTTGTTATTGTTACCCATCTCATAATACTGAATTAGTGCAGCCAGAGTTTCCAGTATTTCTTAATCAACTTTTCAGTGTTCGGAATGCTGACTTACTTAAAATCTGTACCTATTATTTTTGGGTACGGGATTTGAAAAATCAGGAGAACATTAATTTATATAATTTTCTTTTCTAGGTGGTTCTCTGTTAAAATGTGTAACATTTGTGCCAACTCTACATTGTTACGATTTTCTCCTTTTCAGGTGTGATTGGGGTCGGCTACTACTCCACCCAAAGAGGTTTTTCAGAGGAAGTGAGGGATTTTGTGATGCAATTGGTGCCCCTGACACGCGGGCTGTGGCAGATGACCAAGATTAAGATGCTCCCTACGCCTGCAAAATTCCATTATGTATTTAACCTTCGAGATCTTTCTAGGATCTGGCAGGGGATGCTGAATGCTTCTTCAGAGGTCGTCAGGGAGCCAGATGTAAGTGATGCCTAAGAGAGGAAAACAGACGACATTGCCATTGATCATACATTCTAAATTTAAATATTTTAATTAGATTATTTTTTGCTTGACCTATGAAAATATTTTGGGGTGTTTCAGAATGGAAATTCTTTTCTTTACCACTTTTCAACTAACATAAAGAAAGAAAAAGTATAGATGTCAGAATATATATATATATTTTTTGTGGTTTTTGGCCGGGACTGGGTTTGAACCCGCCATCTCCGGCATATGGGACCGGTGCTCTACTCCTTTGAGCCACAGGTGCCACCTGATGTCAGAATATTTTAGTTAAAAATTTCAAATGAATGAGGTTTATGTTTAAGGGAAAAGTATGCCCACTCCTTTTCTACTGACTAGAATAAAAGAAGCTCTTGATTTTATTTTTCCACCATAAGAAGATTTTTTTTATGCCAAATAACAGAAGCAATCTCTACTGATTTTATTGTGTAATAGTTTTCACAATTTAAACTTGACATTTTAACTTTAAAAAGTAACTATCTTTATAAATAAACATTCAAAATTAAAGAAAGACATTTTCTTATCATCATCCTTTTTTTTGTGGGTAAATGCACTGAAAGAATTATGTACGTTGGTAAAACTGAGGAGTGGCATCAGAGTAGAAATTTCATTTAACAGTAAAATGAGCATTGTGAATACTCTCGAATATGGCAGTTCCCAGCGTTACAGGCATTTCCTTCAAACTAAGAATGTTGTGTAAAAATCCAGTAGTCCTTTCCCCCACAAAGTATAGATAGCTGATACACTTAGGCAGAGCTGGCCTCTTTTTCAGCCTTTCTGGAGCTGGGAGGTACTTACACAAATGAGTTTTCAGGGACTTCTCCATATTAAACACACAGAAACAGCTGAAATAGCAGCAAAACTGTCGCCGAGCACCTCCAGTGTTGACTGTTGCGTAAAACACCGCTCTTCCAAATGCTTGCAATATAGATAACCACGCTTGCTGACATCTGAAGACTAGATATTTGGGGGAAAACTCACTGTCCTTATTACAGAGAATTGAGAGTCAATTTAGTAGCAGTAAACATTTCAATTTGACTTTTTCCCCTCAAAGCTATTTACAACTCAATATAATTCAGTTCTCAAAAGATTACTCTTTAAATGGCCATTTTTGGTGCTTATTTTCAATCAGTGTAGACAATTCCAGCAACTGGCTTTGTCATGAACTTTTGACTTAATTGAATCATGGACTATATTTTATTTAATTCCTTTTATATTCTGGCAAGCAGGTAGCATTTTATCATTAGCAAAACTATGGCTTAGAGACCTTCTAACCTGAAAAATCTTACCAAGCTAAGAAGTTTTCACCAGTCTCTCATGTCAAATAATCAGCTTTGACAAACATTTGTTATTTTTGCTATAGGAACAAGAGTACTGAGTAATTAATTTCCTTAACTTTAAGTTATCTTTGGGTCCTGGGTCATCTGGACTAGGTGTTTGCTTTGTTTAGATAAACCAGATGTTCGTCACAATTATTTTTTTACTTTTTGTTAAATAAATCTTTATACTACATAGTATCTCAGTTGCATACACAAAAGTTATTCATACATTGTATGTTTTATTATAACCACAGGAGTGTAGGTATTTATCAAAAAACTGATTTATTATCAAAAATGTAAGAACTTTACACAGAGTATTCATTTATTGGATGATTAGACAGTTTTTTTGTCTGAGCATATTTCCTTTTTAATTTAGAAATAGCAAATAAATAGACTATTTTTTATTTAATATACTTGAATGAGATCAACTTGAAGTGGAGTATATTCTAATCCTAACTTTTGAAAGTGTTTGCCTTATGTTAGGAAGGACATTACAGTATTGTCAACTTGAACTCCTAATTACAGCCCTGTAGGAATTAATAACACGTTTTAATTATACTTTCAACAGGATCTTTTAAGGCTATGGAAGCATGAGTGCAAACGTGTTATAGCCGACCGCTTCGCCTTGTCTGATGATGTGACCTGGTTTGATAAGGCTTTAGCGGGTTTGGTAGAGGAGGAGTTTGGTGAAGAGAAAAAACTCTTGGTGGACTGTGGAATTGATAATTATTTTGTGGATTTCTTGAGAGATGCACCCGAAGCCACAGGTAAACTACTGAAGCAGAATTTGGAGTTCCCCCAGAGGGGAGTCACCAATAGGGAAATCTGAAGACGGTTAGGGGTGTTGAGTTTCTGTTTAGTCGACTTTATTGAAACAGGTCTTGGATGTAATAGGTGCTCAGTAAACGTAGGTGAGGAAGAATTAGGAGGCAGAGTAGGGTGGGAGAGAGTGCACAGGGCTTGGAGACTGCTAGGTAGAGATGGGTTTTGAGGAAGGAATCTACCACACATATGAAGGACATCTTGAAAGTTTTTTGAATCTCATTCTCCTCACTTATAAAAATGAAAGTACTAATATTTGCCTCATGCACAGCACGGGAAATAAATGAAATGTTCTTTGTTAAGTGACTTGGGCAGGCTGTGGCCCATAGTCAGTGCCAAATAAAGGTAGTAAAAATAGCCATGGTATTATTCAGGTCACCCTGAATGCTGAAAATAAAAAGAAAATCTCTTCGATTATATGAAAGGGCTATTGAATATAACTGGTGGGTGACGTGGAGGCAAAATTGGTGGTCATGGTTCTGGGAAAAATTGAGATGTATTACTTTTCTTATGAAAAGAGGCAGTGCTCTGATTTTTTTCCCCTGAGGAATAATTGGATTTAAGTAGAATGTTTTTCTTTCACATAATAACTTATTCTAATACTGAGGATAGATTTTAAATTAATTCACATATTTCGAGGAGCATGTTCAAAATGTATCATTTATACCTTGCAAATGATTGGATGTGACCCAGAAACCTCTCACTAGATGGGATACAATATAGATGATCTATCAAAAGTTTCTGAGTGACAGTTGCAAAAGGATGCTTATTGCTTGCTATGCAGCTGAAACGATCCTTTTACAGAAAGAAGCTGATATGTTTTATTTTAAATCAGGTCAAACACACACCCAAATCCTAGAAGGGTAAGGACGTTTTAGAAAGTAATTAGAATTTATGTATTTTACTCCTTTTGATGCAGAAGGGTAAATAATTAGATTATGATTTTTGAGGATCAAAGCGCAATGACTGCATTTTTCAGGGTAGGAGAGGGTCTAAGACATAGATGTTTATGTCTTCAAAGCATTTTATTTCTCAAAGCTTGAGTGGCACGTGTATGAAAGAGTTGTGACTATTGAAATTTGGTTAGTGAGAGCTTTGCACATAGGTCAATCTTAGCGATTATTGTGTTAAACCAGTTTCCTTGTCCTGCCATAAAAAGCTTAATATACTATTATATTAGGACAAAGTGAATTGAAAATAATTATGTACTCTGGGATGTGGAAGAGCCAGTCACTATCCCAGTGCCAGTGAATATCTAAGTTGTTGCTGGTACGCTCCACTAAAGTGTCCCTGGTTTTCCCGTTGCCAATGTTACCTGGGAGTAAATTGATGCACGATTTAGCTTTTTCTGTATGTGCTTCATAGTCCCCATTGGGAAGGTGCTAAGCTGGTATCGTATATGCCTCTAATTTAAAAAATGTATATTGATCTTAATTCATTTTTCTCTGTAAAATAATTCAATATGGTTATTTATTTGGAAAATAATTGTTCTGTTTTCTCACACCTCTCCACCTCCATTTCCTGATTCACTCTGTCCTTCCTGCTAACCTAAAAAATTCTTGATTCATAAAAATTTCCAGAGCAAGCACAGTGACCTTTTTCCGTTTTATTCTTATTAAAAAATCATGTAATTCTTGACCTCCTTTGCTGATTTTGACATTAAATCCTCCTTTTTGACTTTCATTTTGACCGTGAAGGTGCCTTCTTGGAGGAGCTCTGAGATGCCAATGTTCAATTGCGGGTTCAAATTCAATTCCCTGAATGGGACATTATTTGAAACTGGCTCTTTCAAGACAGGAAGGGACTAGGGTGGCAGGTGATCACAAAAACCCTAATGCTTCTCTATTACTGTTTTTCTTTCTTCTTTTTTTCTAAAAATGCATACTCTGGCATTTTGATGAAAATAAATATTATTTAGAGTTAAACTGTAGAGCCATGAGTGTATTAACTTAGGTTTAAGGAAGTAGTCAAGTTCAGGGATTTGAAGAAATTTAATGGGTTCTTTTTTTATTTCTCCACCAAAGGTGAAACATCTGAGGAGGGTGATGCTGTAATGCCCAAAATTTATGAGCCAATCGAATCTTTCACTCACCTAAAAGAGCGTTTGAATATGTTCCTGCAGCTCTACAATGAGAGCGTCCGCGGTGCTGGCCTGGACTTGGTGTTCTTTGCAGATGCGATGGTCCACTTAGTCAAGGTAGTGGCTGCAGGAGCAGGGGCTTGGCAAAGCGACAGACCCTTGGCTTCACGCTGGCATCCTCTCCCCCTTTTATTTTCATCTTGTAGAAGACTATCCAGTTTAAAAATAAATGCAGTGCTATATTCCAATTTAATTTCTAAATTGAATGCAGCATATCACACCTTATAGGATTGAAATAAGAGCACATGTATTTCCATCGTGTGATGTGATAATGTTATTCAGCGTTGCTCTGTGGCTTCCAGCTCCGTGTTTTCACCCCAAAGGATGAGTATCGTTGACATCAGAGTTCAAAGCGCAGGCCGACTCTGCTTGTTTTGGTACCATGCAAAGGGTAGCCCAGAAAAAAGTGCATAAACCTTGAGGATATTGTGCTATGTGGAATAAGTCAGGTGCACACACACAGAAGGGCAAATAGGATTCTGCTTAAATGAGGTACCTGGAGTAGTCGAAATCCTGGAGACAGAAAGTAGAGTGCAGAATGCCAGAGGCTGGGTGAGGACGGGATTGGGGATTCTTTTGTTAAGTGGTTGGAACAGAAGTTCAGTTTAGCAAGATTAAAAGTATTTTGGAGATGGCTGTTCCATGTGAATGTACTTCGTGCCGTTGCACTATACACTTGAAAACTTACATGACCTAATTTATCTATGGTGCAAGATAATGCCATTTGAAATTCATTGTTGATATTTGCACTTGGTTGACATCAATTACTTTTTCAGACTACGTCTTAGGAAGAAAGCAATTCGAGGTTGTGTTCCATGACTTACGTTTAACCATGAACTACCTGGTTAACAATTACACATGGTCATTCCTAATAATTATGGAATCTTACAAACAGAGAGGGTTTTAGAGGTTATTTAGCCAACCTTCCGTGTGAGAATGGGGATTGCCTTCCTGCATGAAGGGCAGGGAAGCATTTTTGCAAGGCTGGAGTACATCTGGGAGGGAGAGGAAGACGGTCTGTTCTGGGGTTGGGTTTCCCAGCCTGAGGGCACTCAGGTAGGCAATGCTGTGATTTCTCAGAGACATCTGTACTGAATTAGGAGCCCAAATGTCCTTCCAAATACAAATAACATTTTGAAATTAGCTCCTACTTCATAGTTGATTAAAAATGAAGTGTTTCAGAAAGGATGAATGTCCTGTCATATTCAATAATTAAAAGGAAGGGGAGAGAGAGAGAGACCTTATTTTCTAACTGAGAAGTACCAAAGGCAACTTCATGACAAAGTGTCTATAGGAGACAGACTTTGCCTGGCCTGGGGTTTCAAAACAACTCAGATCTGAAGAAGAGGTTATTTATGTTCGTTTTGTGCTTGATCAAATTTGCTGGAACCTTCTTTCCCCCCACCCCGTGTTTCACAGCCCAGACAGTGTGCGACGAGGCTTTCTTCACTCCGCCTGGGCGTGATGGTGGAGGTGCCGGTGCTCAGCTCAGATCCCTGCCAGCATTTTCCTTCCCTCACAGCCTCTTGCCTGTCTGTCTGGAATCGGCCAAGGAATGCGTGACTGGAGTTTCTGAGCTGAGATGCGGCACTGCTCTCGTCTTCTGGGCTGACCCTCCCTTCTGCTCTCCTGTCTTCTTTGCACAGTGCATTTACATTTTGTGTCGTGCGGGCATGAGCCTTGAAATACGCGGCCTACTTACGAGGCCTGGCAGAAGCCAAGAGACAGAATTGGAGACAAAAACTGCAGCCAAGCAGGGTGTGATCGGAGACCGAATCCATTTCTAAGTTCTTTTCTTAATTAAAGTATTGATTGCCTTTCAACACAGAGTATACCTCTGTAATATCACTTTTGCCTCTTGGGAGAAAGTTCAAACTATATAGTTTATGGCCTTTCAGGATCTGGCCCGGCCAACCCACCAGCCTTGTGTAATTGGGAAAAGTGACCTGTTTTTGGTCAAACATGGCAATCCTGGAGCACCCTATCAATGTGTGTCCCCTGCCCCTGCCACCTTGCATACAATTTGTTTGTGCATCTGTCTCCAGTATCAGAACGTAAGCTCTGCGAGGATGGGCACCAGTCTTCATAGGATGACTGCTGGGTGGTCACAATGGAGAATTTTGATAAATCATCTGGTCTTTAAGCAAGTCCCCAGTACAACCCCAAGGAACCTTTTGCTGCTGCTTCCTCACCCCATACTAAATGTCCCTCCGATGGGTGAAACCTCAGGGTTCTGTGCGTCCCATTAGTTCTTAAATGTAGCTGACCCCCCTGCCCAGTGTGGCACCTTCTCTGTATAATAAACTTCTAGTCATCTGTTGGGATCCGGATCGAACTCCAGCTCCCCACCTTACTCAGCAGCAGTGTTTTCTCAGTGCTCTGCTCCTGGACTGCCGTCCTGCTGCCTCTGGGACGGGGCTCCCCACGGTGCATTTGCCCATCTCTCTTCCCTGCAGGCAGGGATAGCCGTTATAACTTTTAAATACTGACTTGTGAAATTAAAAAATGAAAATCTTCTCCTCCCAATTCATATAGAACAGGACA
>CAUYQV010038260.1:0-36404 GCA_963574575.1 Galagoides demidoff | reverse complement strand
GTGATGTGTGTGGTGCAATGTGATGTGCATGGCATATGGTGTGCAGTGTGTGTGATATCCATATAGTGTGAGTGTGGGGTATGTGTGTATGGTGTGTGTTTGGTGTGTGTATGTGCATGGGGTGTGTGTGATGTGTGTGTGGGGGGTGTATAGTGTGTGTGTGTGGTATGTGTTGTGGGTGTGTGATGTATGTGGTATGTGTGTGGTATGTGTCATGGTGTGTGTGGTGTATGTGTGGTATATGCCATGGTGCGTGTGGTATGTGTGTGGTGTGTGCTGTGGTGCATGTGATATGCATGTGGTGTGTGTGTGGTGTGTGTGGTGTGTGTCATGATGCATGTGGTATATGTGTGGTGTATGCTGTGGTGCATGTGATGTGCATGTGGTGTGTGCTGTGGTGCGTGTGGTGTGCGAGTGGAGTGTGTGTGGTGCATGTGGTGTGCGTGTGGTGTGTGTGTGGTGTGTGCCATGGTGTGTGTGTGGTGTATGTGTGGTGTGTGTGTGGGGTGCGTGTGGTGTGCTCTGTGGTGTGTGCCATGGTGTGTGTGTGGTGCATGTGGTATGTGTGTGGTGTGTGCCATGGTGCGTGTGGTGTGCGTGTGGTGTGCATGTGGTGTATGTGGTGTGTGCCGTGGTGCATGTGGTGTGTGTGTGGTGTGCTCTGTGGTGTGTGTGGTGTGTGTGTGGTGTGTGCCGTGGTGTGTGTGTGGTGCATGTGGTATGTGTGTGGTGTGTGTGGTGTGTGTGGTATGCGTGTGGTGTGTGCCATGATGCGTGTGGTATGTGTGTGTGTGGTGTGCTCTGTGGTGCGTGTGGTGTGTGCATGGTGTGTGCCATGGTGTATGTGTGGTGCGTGTGGTGTGTGTGTGGTGGTGTGTATGTGGTGTGTGCCGTGGTGCGTGTGGTGTGTGTGCGATGTGTGCTGTGGTGTGTGTGTGGTGCGTGTGGTGTATGGTGTGTGCCGTGGTGCAGTTGCACTTACGCCTGATAGGAGGACAGGGGCCTGGTTTCCTTGCTGCTCCCCGGGGCAGGCATCCTTTGGGCTGGTAAGGGGGTTACCACACCCGGGAGCCATTCACTGTCCCTTCTTAATAAAACTCCCTCCCCAGGACGGGTGTCCTTTGAGCTGGTAAGGGGCACACTACCCCTCACTGCCCATCAGCTGGGAAGCGTAAGATAGAGACACAGTGGGGAAGAGCCAGAGGGACAAAAGGTCCCTGTCTTCCTGACCCAGGCACAGTCTGTGGAAGGCTCTGGCCACGGCCCCACTAGAAGGCTGTTTACCTTCTAAAAAGGCTTCTAAAAAGGCTCTGTGTGTCCTGAGCGGGGCGTGTGTGGCAGCCAGCTCACATCTAGGGCCCGGCCAGCCAGAAGGCACAGGAGCCCGCAGAGCATGTGAATGGGGCCAAAGGAAACCATCAATCAGTGGCCAGAGGAGCCAAGAAAATAAAGCTCTAGTATCTCACTTGCACTTTCACAAGGCCAGAGGTTAGTCCCCAGCTCTGTCCTCAGGAAAGGCTCTGGTTCCAGGGGAAGTTGTCAGTCAGAAGCTCAGCTCCCCGCCCTACCCCACTTGAACCCACGGTAAGGTCAAGGGTTGTGCAAAACGAAGGAACAGACTTGTTGACAGGGATCTGTTCGGAATGTGTTGCTATGGGAATCACATCAGCTCGGCAAACATTCTGTGAGTCTTTACTAAGCGTCATGCACTGGGGTAAGTGCTAGGTACCCAGGAATAACTAAGACAAGGTCTCTGCCCAAGAAGATGCCACAGTTTCTTCCAGAAGATGGACGTATAATCTCAAGACTAGTGCTAACACAGAACAGTGCCCCAAATACCTGGGGATTAACCCAGGAATTTAAGAAAAGCTTCCTGGAGAGCACCATGTCAGAGTTCCACGGGAAAGATCACCTATATATCTGTCTAACAAGGGTACAAGTGAACTTTTCTAGAACTAGAATATGAATGTTTTGATACAATGATTAAGCAAATGACATGAAATTTATGTTGACCAGCTTGATGAAGGTGTTTCAAATTGTAAATGAAAACAGCACAATGTATAACATGTTTGCATTAATGTATACAGATATCAATTAATAAAAAAAAAAGAAAAAAAAAAAGAATTCCAGGACCCTCTACAGTGGCAGCCATGCAGATCCCACTCTGGGGCTGGCTCACGCCCCTATACCCCACTGCTGCTTATGCATGAGGGGTCTAGAAGGAAACTGCTGGACTCACAGAAAGCTGAACAATGCTTCCACCAAAGATTCCCACATCCTAATTCCCCAAACCTGTGAATGTCACCTTATATGGCAAAGGGTTTTGCCAATATGATTAAGCTAAGTATCCTGAGAGGAGAGATATCCTGGTGAGTAGGATGTACTCACAATACTCCTGGGAAAGGGGATAGAGGAGGAGTCGGAGGCAGAAGAGGATGCAGCATGAGGCTGGAAGCAGAGATTAGAGTGATCCACTTTGAAGACAGAGGAAGAGGTCACAAGCCAAGGAATACAGGCAGCCACTGGAGGATGAAAACGGCCAGAAAATGGATTCTCACTCAGAGCCTCTAGAAAACTCTAAGTTGAATCAAGTGTGAAACCATGTTGGGATGTGAGTATTGGTGCTATAGCCTGGGGCCATGCCAGGGTCCTTCCCGGAAGAAGAGGGATGTACAGTCATGAGGAACCAGGAGAATGCTTACCTGGCTCCAGGCACAGTGGTGTGAGGGGTGTAAGAAAGAACAACCACTGTGGGCAGGGACTACAGAATCAGGACTAAAGGGTTTTATGACATTAGTTCCCAATGGCCTCAAAGTGTATTAATTGGAGGCCATCAGCACCATGGTAGGGGTTGGGGTGTTTTGCCAGGTGCAGAAAGATTTCTGGAACTTAGCATCATCTCTGGATGTGGATCCTGCAGAGAAGAGGGTACCCCCAGGGAATGCACATTCCCCCATCCCTGCTGATGACAACCTACAGAGCAAGGCTTAGAGAAGGCATGATGCCCATGTCTTACAACTAAGTTCTTCCTGTTACAAAAGCCCATGCTTTCCTCCTTGTCACACCAGCACCCTGGTAATAAACACATGTGGGTCATCTTGAGTTGTATATTATCTTGCCAGGCACTCTTACCCAAGAGTTGGGCCCTATGATTTCTTTCAAAGAATCCATGATTGGGTATGACTACCCAGCAAAAGCCAAGAAGATCCTTTGGGACCATCAGTTGGGGCATAGAAAATATCAATAGCTTAACTTAGCCAATAACACCAGCTCCAAGTTTTCCCTTATCTAAAGAAAGAATACATCTTTCTGCTTCCCCTTGGAATGCTCTACTGACTTGACTTGGTGAAGAGCATCTTGAAAATAATAGCAACTATTTACTGAAAGCCTATATAGAGGACCTATATTAGTGTCCACCAAAATTTATTCTCTTCTTCTAGAGCAATGAAATTGAAAATGAGACCCTGGCTGCCCAGAGAGTCTCTTGTTTCTGGACTTCCTTGATGCTTCTGTTTTGGGGTCTTAGGATGTTGGGGGACACTTGCTTTATGTCTCCTTTACCTTCCAGCTGGCTGATACTAAGAGCAGGTGGGGTCTGAGCTCCAACTACGCAGTCAACCACCCCTGAATGCCAGCAACCTGACCCCTGAATTACTGCCTAGACCACAGCTTCTTTGTCATTTAAAGACTATTCTAGAGATAGAAATAGACTTCTGTATTCTGTAACACAGTAAACACTCCCCCCCCCTTTCTTACAATAGCTCATTGCTCTTCTAGGTACCACCACCATGAGTTAGACAAGGTACTGGGCATTTTATAGAAAGTGCCTCAGTTTACACATACATATGTGTAATGTCTGGTTGATGAAAGTTAGGTCAACTTAAGAGAGTGATCAATATAGGAAGGTGGTCACCAGATCTCATGTAACACTTGCTGACTTTGTGAATAGGATTCATATTTCCATGTTATAGATGAGAAAATGGATGAGGGAGGGAATGTGATTTGCCCAAGATCTTAGAGACAGTGACAACAGCAGTTGCCCCTGGAAGCCGGGCCCTTGATCCTTCCTCACTTCATACGGGTGAAAACAAAGGCAAATTAAAGCCACATACAAACCGGAAGGAAATGAAATACACAGCTTACTTCAAGCCTGCAAGAGAGCAGCTGGGTGGGGTCTTCATGATAACATAAAAAGCGCTTAAGGGACAATTGCGTAGTTGGCTGTATCTCTCCCATGACAGGAGGGGGCGCTGTGTTGTAGAACGTCAAGCAAAGATCTTTGTCTCCAACCCATCTTGGCAGACACATCTGGTTTGGTCTGTTGGAATTTCCCCAACTTGGCAGATCATGGCTGCATGTGGCAGATATGTCCTGGCGCTACAGTGTCTGAGGATCACACTGGTAAATTCTGGGAGCCCTTGGTCATGGATGGGAAGATGGTGAGGTGTGGAGTCAGTGGCTAGTCCTGGCTCTGCCTGCCATCTTTCTTGCTAGGGAACTGGGAAAAATAGAACTTCTGTAAGTTGACCATCCAAGGGACTGTAACAAGCTGGTCAGCATACAGAGGTGGTCAACATAAGGAACTAGGCCACCTGAACTTGATACATATGTGTGGTGCATGTCTGGTTGATGAAAGTTAGCTCAACTTAAGAGAGTAGTCAATATAGGAAGGTAGTTACGTATAGGACTTCTCTTTTCTTTCTTTCTTTTTTTTTTTTTTTTAGTTTGGTTGTTTTTGTTTTTGTTTTGTGGTTTTTGGCTGGGGCTGGGCTTGAACCCACCACCTCCAGCATATGGGGCTGGCACCCTACTCCTTGAGCCATAGGTGCCACCCTGGAACTTCTCTTTTCTGACCTTCAGTTTCCTTACCTGAAAGATACAGGTGATGATAATGCAATCTTCCCCACTGGGAGGTTAGAATGGATGATTAGTTGTACTGAGTACAAAATCCTGAACCAAATATTTTTTTTTACATCATCCAGTGAGGATTTACTTCTTCACATGTACAAAGAGTCCAGTTTGGCCTCAGGGTGAGAAGATTAAAGGAAATCCCATTGCCAGTATTGATAAGGCCTGACATTTCTTGAGGGCTTACATGTGGCACCCTAAACTTCATAATGCCCTAAGATACTCACTTTTCATAAAACCTACTTTTCAGATGAGTAAACTGAGGTGCAGAGGTTTAAGAGACTTGATTAGGCCATGTAGTTAAAAAGTAAAGGTCTGGAGGGTACACCAAGGTTCAATGCCAGAGACTATTCTGTTCACTACTCTCAGGAAGATTGACTTTTGGGGGAAGCCTTAGGCTCTCAGTCTAACATCTCTAACCAACAGCTGGAACAAGAAAAGTCTGAGTCTGCCAATCCCCAAGGACGACTTTACCACACAGGTCGGTAACCTCTTCAGTGCCTCTGGTCTCTCACTAAGCTTCATCTTTCACACAGCCCCACTCAGGTGCTCTTCTGAACTCTTAATCTGACAGTCTGGCTATCCTTTACAAAATGACTAATGGCTCCTAATCACCCTCCAGAGAAGTTCAGCTCCTGAGCCGGCTGTTCAGGGTTCCTACTGAGCTTTCTAGGGTCCCCTCCCAGCTCTCTTCCTTAGCATCTTGTGTCCGCATCAGACTTGTTCAGACTTGGTGGATCTCTCTCCTTCACTGTGGGAACATGTTTTCCCACCTCTAGGTCTTTGGCTGCCTCCTTCCCTCCACTTCACTTGGAATGTATTCCCAAACATCTTCACTACCCTAACCCTCTACTTTTTTTGACATTTCAAATTCCAAGTTTTGATATGGCTTTCCTAAGAAATGACCTTAGATCTGACAAGTAGAAAAGATCTCTGGTAGACATCTCTAGACCAGACACTTCTCCAGTCCCCCTTACCAGGTGTACCTGTATTTTTCAACTGTAGAGATTTAGGTGGGATTGACTCCACCCGTGGCTCCCTGGTTGAGTTTTTATTGGCTTAAGCTTGGCCATAGGGATTAGTTCAAGAATAGGTATACCACCCAACTGAGGCCAATCATAGCCAACAAGGCTCAACTTTAGTTTATTGGTTCACATTGTCTAATAAGGCAGATTTTCTTTTTGCATACTAATTTAAATATGGAAACATGCAACCCAGGAGCTTACTGGTAGGCACCTTGCAACCACAAATGTATGTGACTGAAACCATTCTGAGGAAGCTGAAATGTAAGGTCTAGTCACATTATTGGAGAAACTAGATCATAATTCTCTTCAGGCTGACACTGAACATCTCAGGTAGGCAAGCCATTTGATTGTCTTTATTGTTAATGACTATACTCCCCACTCTGCCCAACGTTCTCCCAAGTGTGGTAGCTCAAAGCTTCTAGAGCTAGGCATCTCTTTCCTTTGACAATCATCCCAGTTTTCTGTTTTTTCCCTCCCAGGATGTATGCAGATGAAGTCACTAAGAAATTTCTCCTTCCTATAGCATTTCTCTTGGAAAGAGAGACTATAAAGAGAATATTAAAAAAAATGTTCTGAGACTACAAATAATCATGTAACAAAACATCTTTTCGATCTATAGTCACAACTTCTCTCAAAGGAGTACAAGAAGCAAAAAAGAAAGAAGACCCTGTTAAATGGAGCAAGAGGTGGAAAGAAGTGAAATGGATTCTGTTAGATGGAGCAGGAGCTAGAGAGAAGTGAATTATTCTGCTTAGTGGAGGGAGAAGATTTTTGAATTCTCAGAGTAGTTGAGCAGGAAAGGGAAAGGACTAGATGAAGATACAGGTGATGTGGTAAAGCAGGTGTCAGCAGAAATTCCCCATGGGGTGAATAAGACAGGTGTGGATGGCAACACAAAGGACATTTGCAAAGACCTTGGTCTGTTCCGGTTAGCACTTTCATCTCTCCACCTTAGATAAAGGTGACTGCACCCACGGAATAGGTGTTACTAAATATTTATTAAATAGATGAATGGAGGAAAAAACTGACTAAAGTTACAAGGACTTTACAAATACACATCAAGAAAAATAACTCTAGGGGGTAGGTAAATTTCCAGGTGATAAACCTTGAAGGTGTCATTTTTAATAAGCAAGCAAGGATGAAACCCATGCAAATGCTATTCCCAGATGGAGATAAATCTGCCTAAAGTTACTCCCTTATCCCGGTGCCTCCATGATAGGAAGATAGAAAGAGAGAAACAATTGAAATTGACATCAAGTCTCTTTCCATAGAGAATCATGTGTGCTTAACTTTACCTCCAGGCCCTATCTAGGGTGGCTAGAAGAGAACCTTCCCTCCTCCTAGGCCTGAGGCCAAGCTTGGGTAGGGCGCTGGCCCTATATGCTTGAGGTGGTGGGTTCAAACCCAGCCCTGGCCAAAAAAAAAAGAATGCCAAGCTACAGAAGAAAGACTTCTTTATTCAAAACAAAATAATGAAATTCATTAATTTATCCATTCATTCCACCATAGCATTGTACCTGGTGTTCAGGAAATTTACTGTATAATAACAAATAATAAATGTCCGAAGAAGGATGGAGAAGTCGTCTGCAGTCTGGGGCACCCTGAGCAGCATGGGAAGGACCACGTCATGATCTTCATGAGTCTTACACACGTTTGCCTTCCTGGACTTCTTCCTCCATTTAAAAAAAAAAGGCATGTTGGTATAAAGATGAATTGTATTCAGGCTGGCTTTATTATTACATATTCTTTATTACTGTATTAATGTTTTTCTTGCTGTAATTTAAACCAAAATTAAAACTCTTTGTGTACCCATGACCCTTTCAGGGCACCGTGCCACTGATGCTAATAGGTGTCTGGCCCTGGAATAGGCTCAAGTTGAGATCATAAAGAGACAGCCTGGACAATGGCTTCATGGATGGAGGCCTGAGAAGCTGGGCAGTCCTGAGAGCTGGGGGAAGGGCTGAGCCGAGGTGGGAGAGCACACGGCCCACATCATGGGAAATGAGTTTGCTCTGCTTAAGACTCGTTGGGCCACACACACATGGCATAATCCCTTTCAATCCACCCGAGATGCTGCCTCTACTGCGCACCATCCCCCATTGGTCTTCCAATCCCGAACCTCTCTCTTCTTCCTGCTTGAGCTCCCACATCCTCCATCTGTCCTGCTCAGGTCTAATAGCTATCACAGCTCTGTGCACCCAAATCTCTACTCTAGTCAGGACTCTGGAACTTCCAGGACAGGAGCTCAGTACAATTGGCATAAGCTTGAAGGGAACCTCGCTGGGGCATTTCCTGTGTTCAGAGCATGTTTTCAGCATACAGCCCCCGTGGTAACTCTGATCCCAGCTTGTGTGGTATTGAGAAGGCTACTGGAGTCCTTCCTCAAAAAGGATCTTAAAAATCGCACCTCTCTGGCTCTGGTGGGTCCTGTGCCTATCTACCCCTGAGCCACTCATGGAGCTAGGAGAAAGGGTGCTGTGTTCGGCTGCACCTGGTCATGTACTCAGCTCTTGAACCAAGAGTGAAATCAAGTTCACCCAGAGCTCATGGACTGAATGATGAAAAGAGTTTTCCCCAAAGAAAAGGGAGATGGTTTTCTCAGCAGAGAGGCCATGGATAAATGCGTAGAGCAAAACATGACACCTTCTATGTACCCTCACCATCAGCGAGTGCCAGGAGGTGGAGACCACATCACTCCTCTAAGATGCTTGGAGTAATCATGACAGGGACTTGTCCAAAGCCCCATCACTATTCCCAGTAGAGAAGAAACTATCCTTAGTTCTTACAACTTCAGGAAACCTCACCAGAGGGGAATTCTACTCCAACTACTTTTTTCTTTTTTTTTTTAGAGTCTCTCTATGTCACCCTGGGTAGAGCGCTGTGGTATCACAGCTCACAGCAACCTCAAACTCTTGAGCTTAAGTGATTCTCTTGCCTCAGCCTCCCAAATACCTAGGACTATAGGCGTCCACCTCAATGTCTGCCTATTTTTTGGTTGTAGTCATTGCTGTTTGGCAGGCCCAGGCTGGATTCGAAAATGCCAGCTCCCTAGCCACTGAGCTACAGGCACTGAGCCTACTCCAACTACTTCTTTAACCTGCTTTAATCTTCTCTGGTGACCAACAATGAGTCTCTTTAAATTTCATGGGGCTTTATTTCTCCATCCATAAAATAGGGGTGCTAATAGAGACCCAGCTATGAGAGAACCCACAGGGACACACTGGGGAAACGTCTTTCCTATTCCTGCTTTTGTAGGGGGGGGATATTGGTGTGTTCACCTTTCCTACTAATGCCTAGATTCATTGGAGTTGAGAATCTTCTTTTATTTATCTGCAGACCCTCACCTGTGAAGTAGGGATAACTTCAGTCTTGAAAGCAATCAGAAAAGCGAATCCCAATAGCATGAAAAAATAGATGAAATAATGAGTGCAGCATGCTTATTGAAAAAATAATGAATGGATGGATCCAGAACTGCAACACAGGGAAATGATGCTAAAATTAAGGAAGAATTTGGGGGAGGGGAGTGAGGGAAAGCTTCCCTCTGTGCGCTCCAAGGTGGCGGAGGGAGGCAGACCTGTAATCTGCCTGAGAAGCTGCTATGCTTAGCCTGTTAATTGCTGGATCCCTGGTTTCTCTCCTCAAGGCATTTTTGGCTCCACTATAACATTTTCCCCACTTTTTGAGCAGTTTCAAATGTGTTAGTACCTCAGAGAAGGTTAAATCCTGAAAGGGGGAGGGAGGGGCAGGAGGGAAGGGAAGTCTGTGTGAGGAAGAGAGGGTGCAAAGTGACAGAACTTCCAGGGGAAGGGAGGAGGGTGGGGGGATGAGAGCAAAAGGCAACTGGGTGAGAGTCCTGTCTGGGGCCAGCGCCCATCTTCCCCGGCCTCATCCCTCACACCAGCCCTATGGGAGAGGGAGGCAGAGAGCTCCGGATTTGCCAGGCACTGTGGAAAGCTCTTCTTTCAGTCAATTTCTGTAAACATGATTGAGACTAGCTTGAGGCCAGCCTACCAAACCCAAGGAGGGCTTCACCGAGAGCATCAGTGGGAGTCAGCTCCTCCTTCTATTCTGGCCCCTCACTCTCACACCAGTCTTGGCCCTGGTCATAAGCCCCCCAGAGGAAGACAGAATTTCCATCCCTATTACATATGGGAAGCCTAAAGCATAGAGAGGCTGAGTAAGTGACCCAAGGTCACACAGAAGGTGGAGACCCAGGATTGAAATCCAGACCACCGGGCTTCAGAGCCTGCAGTTGCAAACCTCACTTGGGCCTCAGAGCACCCTGCCCTAGGATAGGCCTTCTGAACCAGAAAAGTTTAAAAACCCCGTCTTTTCTCTCTCCAACACCCAGCCATGGGCCCTCCATTGTAATCCACTCCCAACTCCCTAATGGGATGGAGAGTGTGGACTGGGGAGGCTGGGGGAAGTGATGGGCCCTTCATCCTGGGGTGGCCCTCTTGGGACCCTTCCCGTCCCCTGGACAGCGCTCCGAGTTGAGGTCTTCATTCCCACTGCAGGGCAGCAGGCTCTCTCTCCCAAGCACTAACTCCATGGAGCAGACAAATACCTCGAATTTTATAGAATTTACTTGCCGGCTGGGGAGAAGGAGAAGTAATCTAAACAGTGGCTGTTTTAAAAAGCAGTTTATTAAGTTATAATTTATATGCCACACAATTCACTCATTTAAAGTGCAAAATTCAGCGGCATTTTGTGCATTCACAGAATTGTGATTCATCATAATCAACTGTAGAACACTTTCATTACCCCGTAAAGAAACCCTGCGCTGCCATCACCCTTCAACCCCTCAGCCCTTGCCTGCCACTAACTTTCTGTCTCCATAAATTGACTTTGTCTGGACATGTCATAAAAATGAAGTCAGACAATAGGTGGTCCTCGATGGCCAGCTTCTTCCTCTTGCATAATGTTTCCAAAGTTCATCCAGGCTGCAGCACAAGGGGCCTTTTCATGGCTTAAAACCACTCCACTGTATGGACATCCACGTTTCAAGAAATCCACTCATCAGTTGATGGACACTTGAATTGTTGGGTGACTTATGTCTAGGTTAGTTATATTGTTTTCATTTCTAAGGTTAAGTTCAAGTTGCAGTTGACCTTTTCACCCAGGGTGTGAGCCAAATACCTTCAGGTTGTGCACATTGGGTGAGATCCCACCAATGTTCCTCCATCCTCCTCCCATTCCTCCTCCTCTCTCCCCCTCCCTCCTCTCCCTGCCCCTTGCTAAACTACATTTGTGTTTTTTGTGTGGGCATGTAGTTTTCTATATACTGGTTTCATATTGGGTACATCGGACCCTTGTTTTTTCATGCTTGTGATGATTTATTGAGAAGAATATGTTTCAACTCCATTGTTGGGCAGCTTTTGAGCCAATCAGACAATGTGCACAGCTGCCAGAAGGAGGCCCAACTGGAAAAGGGATTAATCCTAGAACAGCTTTTGCTTCAAACCTCCTGAACTTAATCAGGGGGCCCAGAACAGCTCCTCCTGACGGAGCGAGTGCTCCTGCCCAGTGACTAACTAGCCCCACTTTTGAGACAAAGACAGAGTCCCAGGAATGCAAGGAACTTGTACTCAAGTTCTCGATGCCACAAGCAGCAGAGAACTCCGTCTGGGGCGTCAGCGCCTCCTGCAGGCATCTCTCCGATTCATCAAGACCATCTCACACAATCTAAGATGCCATTGATTGTGAAAGTGTGTTTTCAGTGGACCACTGCGAAGGAAAAAATGCTGCCAAACAAAGCATGATATACGGCTTTCTGGAAACATCTGTCGTAAGAGGCATTCCAATTTCAGAGGCGCTAAAATGTGTGTGAAAAATGTGCCCTAAAACTGATGAAATCCAGTCCCTTCAGCAGGGCTGGGCAGTCTGAACATGCCCACCCGTTGTCTCTTCCTCCCCTGTCCTGCTTCCCTCCCTCCGATTCCAGCCTTAGGGTGACGTAGTCCAGGTGCCCCGAGCTATAATCCTCGGCTTCTTTCTTTCCCTCTTCAGCTCTATTTGCCATCTAGTTGGTAACCTCACATGGCCAGGGCTCTACAGCACTCTTCACACTGGCCAGCCCGGCTCTGCCCCCCTGCCATGGCCGTCCTCTGGCCTCCTCCCTGTCCACCAGTGCACCTGAAGCCTGTCCCACAGCTGTCCCTGTGGGAGTCACCCATGGGACAACATCACTTTTCTCCCTTTAGCCTGTGGCGTAGTTCCTCAACAACTTAGAGAATAGAGTCAAACCCCCTTGGTACTATACAGTATCCAGGTCCTGACTCATCTCTTGGGTCCACCCACAGCTGCCCCGGCTGAGGTCCAGGCACCGCGTGCTTCCTCACTCCCCACCTGCTGTAAGAGGAGCCTACCCTCTGTCCTGGGGTCCTCCTCCAGAAATGCTCTTCTTGGTATTCCCATTTGGAGCACCCCCCTGTAGGGTTGTACCTCTGTCTTCCATTCCTAGCTACACTGACTGCTCCCTTCACTTGACTCCAAAGCCCCTCGCATAACCCCTGCTGCAGCCCTTGACTGCTGTGCACTGCAAGGAAGTTCCCAGCCCGAGGTTTGGTCTAGGGCTACTCAGAGAGCTGCAGAGGAGGGAGCCTTTCCCATTTGCTCTCCCAGACCCTCTTCCTCTCCTAGTTCCTTTCCAACTCCACCCCAAGAGAGGAAGAAGTGTTAATTCTTGAAAGCTGGGGCCCTTCACGGAGCCAAGCTTGAACTAGTGAATTATAACAGGAAGATCAGCCCCCAGGCAGATGCTGGATCCAGGGCAAACAGGGAGCTGGGAACGTGATCTGGGGCCTGGGCATTCTCGGCTGATCAGCTCCAGCTCATGCCGGCCCAAGATTGAGATTTGGGTGTGGGGTCATCCGTGGAGAAGAGCTTCTTAAGGCCTGCAAACACGTTGCTTGTTTCTGTTCAGGTTTGCAGACAGTTCTGCTTTCAAGAAGATGAGCAGGGCAGCTCTGAGTATCAGACAGTTGCCCAGTTTCTTAAACACTTCCCTGCATCCCCTTGATTCCTGCTCCAGATAGCTCTCTTGTAATGGGACAGGGAGGAAAGTGAGCAGTGGGGCTGGATTGAGGTATTCAGTGAGCTTGGTCCCAATGCCACCTGGCTGCCAGGGAGACATCTCCTCTCACATTGAGTGGTAACTGTCTCATTGTTGCTATCATCATCACCCTTGTCTTCCTCACCTGTGCCTCCCTTCATAGCCCGCGGTGTCCTTGAGGGCAGGTGCATGTCTTACTCAGCACCGTCCTGGTGAGTCCAGAGCAGAGTAGGTGGTTTCCATACAGGTGCAGGAGTTGGGCAGAACTGTTCTACTGAGGAACAGAGGACAAAAATGGCCAAGTTCTAGACTGTGACCCTATTGGACTTTTGGGAAAAGGGAAAGATTTCTGTCCACATCATTAAGGAGGAAGAGTGTGACATTTTCGTGACATCTCAGAAAGGCCCCACAGGCACCCATGATTACCAGCAGACGTGGGCTTAGCTTCAGCTTCCAGGCTGAGATCAAATGCCCTTCCTTCTTTACAGGACTGCAGCTTTTGGCATCTCTTTTATTCATGAGCTTGATGAATTGAGGGAACCAGGGATGTTCCCCAGTCAGTCTTGAATATACTGCAGCTTTATGAAGGAAGAAAATGAGAGAACGTAGAAAACAGAAGGATGGAGATACCATTTTTGGATTTTAAGGTCTCACTATTCTTGCCCCCTTGTAAGTTCTGTGATAAGTGAGACTGGATCCCCATGACTCGCTGGCTGTTCAGTAGTTGGCAGTCATCAGTGATACTTCTGTTTGGCTGGGACAATGGTGAAGAGGGTACAGATAGTGGGACCAGGTCTGAGGTGCTTGCTTTTGGCCTGGTGCATGCCCTTGGGTTGCTATCTTTCAAGGCTGAAAGTAGAGACCACAAAGACTTGAACTTCCACTTGGAGGCACATGATGTCTCCCTCTTGGACTGCAGTGGACCCTGAGCTGAGGACCTGTATAACCAACCCTATCCAAATCTGCTACCAGTTTTTTGAACTTACCACATACAGATTAGATTGTCCACTTTCTCCTTATCCATCTTACCATTTTAAGCCATTTTAAGTTCACAGCAGTATTAGGCAGAAGGTACTGGGATTTCTCAAATAACCCTCTGCCCAGCATGGGCATAGTCTATCTGTTATCAGCATTTCCCACCAGATGGCACATCAATGAACTACACTGAAGATCACAATCTCTTGAAGTTTATGGTCTATATGAGGGCTCACTCTTGGTAGGGTACGTGGATCTGGACTAATGTGTAAGGACAGGTATTCACAATTACAGTATCATGGTGAGTTGTTTCACTGCCCTCAGCATCCTCTGTGCTCTGCTCGTTCAGCCCTCTCTTCCCCTAATCCTGGCAACCACTGATCTTTGTACTATCTCTCTAGATCTTTCTTTTCCAGAATATCACATATGTGGAGTCAATACGGTATGTAGTCTTTTCAGATGGGTTTTTTCACTTAGTAATGTGCGCTAAAGTTTCCTCCATGTTTTTTCATTGTTTAAAAAGCTCATATTTTTTTTTGAAGCTCATGTATAAAAACAAAACAAAAAGCTCACTTTTTCGATTATTCCATTTATAATTGAGTGCTATTACAATGATGTTAATAATAATAAAAGCAGTAGCTAACATTCATTTAGGTCTTATTAGGTGCCAGTAAATATCATAGATTATTTAATTCCTCACAATTGTCTCTTACTTAACCACTCTGTCTCAAATTACTCCTAGATTTTCACTGTCTTTGTGCATGCCACATTGTGTTTAGGTTGAATTATTTTCAGAAATTATATTTACAGAAGTGAAACTACTGTGAGTTGTGGTGCAGGAACATCCTTATTTTCCTTGATGACAAACTGCCAAGCTTCATCCCTGAAGGCTTCTATAAAATTTAAATTTCACTGATTGTACAAGAAAGTGTCAGTTTCTCTGCACCTTTGCCAGAACAGCATATTATGATTTAATAAGTTATGTTTTTGTTTGACTATTATTTAACAAATAGAAGACCTCATCATTGCTTCATTTTAAAAATTTATTTGTGAAAATTCAGCATCTTTCCTCACGTTAGCTTCTTAGCTCTATTTCTTTTCTATGTTTTCCCCTATTTATTGGTGGAATTAATGTATCTTTTGTCAATTTGATGCTTATTTATTTAATCTTTTACTAAGTTATAAGAATAGTAAATGCTTACTTTTAAGCAAAGAAGTTAAAAGTTATTCTTCATTCCTTTACCCATAATTTTATTTCAAGAAATAATTATTGTTAAGAAAATGGGGAACATTAATCCAGATATACACATGCAAATTGGATCTCACTTCATATTTTTACGCTTTAATATATTATGGACATCTATACCCATGCCCTCTGAGCTACCTTGATCTCTTCCATGGTTGTTTCATTATATGGATGTATCACAGTTTGATAATCAGCCCATGAAGGCTTTTAAGATCCTTCTAGTATTTGGAAAGCTCATTTCTTTTTAACCTTAATCAGATTTCATGGGCTGAAAGTAAGACTAGTTAAGCATCCATCTACCAGAAGACAGCTTGATTTTTCCAAGTTTTGGCAATTTTGAATAAAGCTGCTATAAACAGCTTTGGGTGCGGACTTAAGTTTTCAACTTGTTTGGGTAAATATCAAAGCATGTGATTGCTGGATCATATGATGGGAGTATATTCAGTTTTGTAAGAAACCATCAAACTGTCTTCCAAAGTGGCCGGTCCACTTTGCATTCCCACCCACAGTGAATGAGAGTTCCTATTTCTCCACATCCTTCCCAGCCTTCTGTGTTGTCAACGTTCTGGTTTTGGCCATTTTAATAGGTGTGTAATGGGTCATCTTATTTGGGGTTAATGAAATCACAATTTATGCAGTTGCCCAATCTAGAAACTGGGGAATTATTGGAGAGTCTTTCTTCTTCCTCACTTTCTGGAACAGTGGCAATTTTTTGGGTTCCCTTTCCTCCTGGGTAACACTTCCATGTCATTGCAATTAGATATGGCCTATATGACTGAGTTCTGGCCTATGGGAGGGACCAGAAGTGAAGTCACCACTTCCACACCTGGCCAGGAAACTCCTCTTGCAGGGAATCCTTTCTCATTTTCCCCATTAGCAGATGGAAAAGAACTCTGAGGATGTTGGGGATGACAGGGACTCAAAAAGAAGTTTGGATTCCTGAATGACTATGTGGAGTACAGGCACTAACTGGATTTTATATAAAGGAGAGGTAAATTTATGCCACTGAGATTTGGGTGTTTATGAATTTTTCACAGCTAGTGGGGCTATATCTAACATTCCCCAAATATAGTTTGATGCCAAGGCTTGAATTTAGGTAGATCATTATTTTCTCATTTGTAAAATAATAGTACTTTCCTCTTAGGATTATTGTGAGAACTGAGAGAGGTCTTATACCCAAATTGCTTCAGCACTTAGCATTTAGTAGGTGCCCGGCAGATGTTAGGATTGTTGTTAAAATTCTTTTGACTCTTTCCCAAGTGGAAAGGGAAGGTCTAGTTGAGTAGAGAAGATACTGGGAGTCAGAATTACATAAAAAAGGCCTCATTTCTTATCTTCTGTTGTATGAATCCCTCTCTGTCAAGTGTAGGGAGCTAAACCCAGGGTCCTTGGTACCCATGAAATACACATATATTTATATCCAAGGGTAATTCTCCCTTGATTTGGCAAGCCTTGATTCTATGGTTGTTTTGAGGTTACTTAGAGGTCCTGGTTCTGGACAAGGGATGGGAAACCCCTTGGAGATAATACATTAGAATGGGTGCGCACAGTGCCAGGCAGAACTTACTGCCATGGCAGAGACCCTTCTGCCACAAAAGAGAATGTTAAGTCCCAGTATGACAACTCAGCTGAATTCCTGGTCATACCTTCCCTGACTTCAATAGTTAAAAATTGTTAAAAATTAAAAGTACTGTTTCACTTCAGCTCCAGAAACACTGGAGCCCAAACAACACTGGTTTAGGGTCCCCACTGTCAGGGGCTATTCAAAGGGGTGTAAGCCATTTCTTATAACCCCCTCCCTGGTCACCTTCTGAAAGACCCTGTCAGAGCTGGTGGGTCGGATTCCCTGTGGCTGCTATCACAAGTGACCACAAATGTTGAGAGCACGAATTCCTCCTCGTGCTGATCTAGAGGTCAGAAGTCCAAACTCTGTCCCGCTGGCTAAAAACCAAGGCGTTGGCAGGGCCTCTTCCTCCAGGGGGCCTCAGGACAATCCTTTTTTATTTTATTATTTTCCTTTGTCTTTGCCTCTCACAGTTTTTAGTTCCTAGGGGCTGCCAGTGTTTTTGGACGCATAACTCCTGTTTCCACGGCCTTCTCCTTACTCTTATCTCCGGCCTCTCTTTTATCAAGTCCCCAGAGATTATATTAGCCCCACCAAGATAATCCAGGTAATGTCTCCAACTCAAGATCTTTAACTTAATTACTGCAAAATCCCTTATGTGGGATTAGGATGTGGACGTCATCCAGAAATGGTATTCATCCTACACGGCCAAGATGGAGGAGTGCCAGGATTGGGGCAGCTGAGGCCCTCACCCAGGCAACTTGCAGAGAACATGTGAGGGGATCCTCTCCAGGCAACTCTGAAAAAACTAGGGCCAAGTTTGGGGTGGGTGGGGAAAGGGGACTTGCAGAGCTGGAGGGACAAATGAGTAAGTTTGCACACAAGCCAAGCAGTAGCAAGAAGCCAGTGACTCATCCTTCACACACCACCCTGGCAACTCCAGAATGGAGCTATTTTTCCATATCGTAGAATAAAATAAAAGAGGAAGACAGGGCACCCTGCCACCCACCCCCCGGGTGCTGGCAACACATGTTTTAGTCCAGAGAACAGGAGGCTGTCTCGGCAGGGCTGACCTGAGACTGCTGCTTTGCTGAGCTCAGCTAATGGAAGGCCTTGGTGGCCAAGGCCACGTGTCCCTCATCAGCCTCACAGACAGAACTCTCATCATGGGCCCCCTGAAAGGCCCAGCGTAAGCAATAGAAACAATTAATTAGAGAAAGTGGTCTCCACATGCACACTTTCTGAAGAGAAGGTAATGAGATTTCTGTGGTTACAAGGACGAATGTGGTTCAGGCCCCCCCAAGCTCGGGGCTGTGTTCACGATGAACGCAGCAGATTTTCCTGCTCATCAGATGGGATTCCATGGCCTGATGGGGTGCTTAGTTTATACTTGGGGGTGATGTCTGCCAGGGGACCGAGGTACAGGGACAAAGATTACCTGACCGTCAGAGCGAGGTCAGTCCTGCCCCTGGGGGATGGAGGACTATTTTGGGGCATCAAGACAACATAGGGATCTGACTCTGGATGCCTCATCTTACGAGAACCACCAAACACATGTACTTGGTGCTAATTGTTGTGGGATGGCAGGCAGCATTTGCCTATTCAGCCTCATTTATACTACTGCCAGTAACAGCTCCTGAACCTAATGTGGGGACCTGTCCTGGCCTCATTCTTAGGGTGTGGGGCTGGCAGGGGCCTCAGTGATAGTCCCCAGAAGCAGAACACGTCTGGGCCACTCAGGTGTCCTATCCCAGAAGCTAGAGGCTGTGCTCACCACCCCTGGAGGAAGCATGCGCGTCTTCCTGCGGGGCTTGGAAACGAGGAGCAGAAAGAGAGCAGGGAACATACCACGCCCTGGGGTCGCTATTCAAGCTCTTAATTCAAGACTTAATTCAAGTAGTGCCTGAAGTCATCCCCAGACATTTTAATTGTTAGGCCAATAAATTCCTTCTTCTTCTTCTTTTTTTTTTTTTTTGGTGTTGTTGCTGTTGTTGTTAAGTCAACTTGGGGTGGTAAAACGACTTGCCACTTAGGGCTTACCAGATGCCTGTCACTGTGTTCAAAGTCTGTTATTCCAGACCATAGATGACACTACTGCCCTACCAGTATGTATGAGGTTGAAGGCTACAGAGCCAGCAAGAGCAGAGCTGAGATGAGGGTCTGGCTTAACACCCTCCTCCTCTTAAACACTCTGCCCTACAGGCAAAATCTGCCATAGACGCCCTCCCAAACTCCCCCCATCCCTCCCCCACCCTTCCTCTGGGCTGTCTGCCTGGCCAGGACACTCCAGTCCTTCCCAACCTGGTTAGAGAGCCAAGTTCTGTGGTGACTGAGGAACCTGTACAAAGCCTGTCTGGGGTTGGGGGTGGGTGGGACGAGGAGACTTGTAGGAGCCAAAGGGAGGAAGGAGTAAGTGAAGCTCCCGGCGCCCACTCAGGTGGCCTTCTCTCCCTCCAGCTCCCACCCTCGGAGGAAGGTGAGAGGACAGAGGGCAGAGCTTTCCTGGGCGGCAGCTGAGACACCACATGCTCTGGCAGGGCCTGGGAGAGCTAGGACTACAGAGGCTGTACATGGCTCCTGTCATTCTTATGCCTGGTTTAGCTGCATCTTCATTTTTTCAGATGAGCAAACAGAGGCTCAGAAGGAAGGGGGTGGTTATTTAAGGCCCTGAAGCCAGTAAGGGTGGCAAAGCTGGGTGGGGCCCAGGGGCATCCCAGGCTCTTCCCTCTGGCCTGGTGCCTACTTAACAGGGGGTGTGGGGTGGGGAACACTTGGGGGTGTGTCCTGCAGAAAAACGAGGTAGGGGCAGGGGCTCGGGCCCAGACTTGCCCTCCCCTTCCTGCTACAGATGCTCCTTATCATGCCTGTCCCCAGGCTGATGGGTCTGGGGCCGGTGGCTGAGTGTGGGGTTCCGTGGACTCAGCATCCTTTGCTGTACAGCCCCCCACCAGCAACCCTGGGCATTTGTCTGGCACCTTAGTCTGTTTTCTCTTGCTATAATTGAATACCTGAGACTGGGAAATTTATAAAGAAAAATGAGTTCTTTCTTCCAGTTTTGGAGGCTTGGAAGCCAGAGTCCAGAGGTCCCCTCTAGTGAGGGCTTTCTTACTGGTGGGGACTTTCTGCAGTCTCAAGGCAGATGCAGGGCATCACATTAGGGGGGCTAGGAGTGTACTCTGGGAGCTGAACTGGCTTTTATAACAGATCCACACTCATGATAACTAACCCACTACCGTGATAGCTCATTAATCTATTAACTCATTAATCCACAAATAGTTTAATCTTTCATCCCTGCAAGGCCTCTCTCTTTTTTTCCCCCAACTTAACAAATGTTTATATGGTCTCAACAATTGAAGCTAGAATATAACATGATGTCCTGATATATATGAATCCAAAGGCGAAGCCTGTGTCAAGCCCCCTCCCTTAAAGGCCCCATCTGCTAACACTGTTCCACTGGAGATTAAGCTTCAAGCTGACTTTGGGAGGGAACAAACATTCAGACCATAGCACCTGGTTTGCTAATGGCCTGGAGTTGCCCTGGCAGTGGGTTCTGGCTCAGTCATTATCACTGACTCCCTGCGTCCTCCTCCCCCAGGGTTGGTGGGCACCAGTCTGTGCCTGGAAGGAGGGCTGGTGACATTAGAGAGTCGCCCTGGGGCCTTGGCGAGGACAGTGATTAACTGAGCTGCTCATCCTGCACCCCCCTGTTTCTAGTTAACCCCCACCCAGCCCCTCCCACTGTAGAACTTTCTCCTACTCCTCCACAGTTCCCCAGGAATTTCCTGGAGGCAGACAGTGGGTGGGGGCTGTGCGCTCACATGCCCCCCTCTGCCCCCCACAGGAAGCGTGGATTCCTTCTCTCCTTTCCAGCTCTTCAGCTGAACTGCTGGGAATCTCGGGGCTTTGGTTGCACAACCTGGCAGTGCTGCAGACGAGAATAGAAACCAGCCTCCTGCATCCCGGAGATGCCCCCGCAGCAATTTCCAGTTCTTTCTGCCTGGAGGAGAAAGCAGTGGCCTACCAAGATAGCGGGACCGTGAGTGCAGGGGAGACCACTACTGACCACCCAGCCTCCTCCCCTGATCGTGTGATAGTCCAGAAAGGCTGGGGGCTTTATCAGGTTTCCCCGCTAAGAGCATGTGACCCAGTTGACTCCGTCTTCTCAATGGCCAAATAGATTGGTTGAGTCCACATCCCCCACTTTGGGGATTCCTGACACTTCTCAAGGCATCTTACATTCTCCTGCTGTCCCCTTAGGCCAATTTCTGCTCCCTGCTGGATTGGTGACCTCTAGCTTTCCTGCCCGAAGCCAGGACCCTCTCTCTGCCTTTCCCTCCTCACCCCCAGCCCCTTGTGGACACCACACCGTGGTATGTAGCAAATTTGTGCTCAGGCTTCCAGCCCAGGGATAGGTAACTGTCACAAAGGCAGGGCCTTAGGACTCAGAGCGGAAAACATCTGAAAATCCAATCCCTTTGCTGTTCTGAGGATACACAAGTTCAGTGCTAGGATGGATGTGATGTGGGGATCTAACGCACAGCACAGCACAGCACAGCATGGGACTACAGTTGAACATGCCATAACCTGCCCTGAAATTTGCAGAGGCAGCAGATCTTAAGTGTTCTTAACAAACAAACCACCCAGCAATGGTGGGAGGTGATGGATGTGTTAATTAGCTTGATTGTGCGAATCATTTCACAGTGTATATGTAATACCAAATAATTGCTTTGCGAACTTTAAATGTATACAGCAGGCCCTCAAATAATGTCATTTCATTCAAAATGATTTCATTATAACATTGATGAGAAAGAAAACAGCGCTTCTGGCCAAGGCTGGAGTTTGCATGCATCCCGGGCATTTGCCTGGGTTTTCTCTTGGCGTTCCAGTTCCCCTACATCCCAATGCTGCGCCCATTGGGTGAACGGGCATGTATAGGGCCAGAGAAAATTGTTTGGGCTTTCTCACCCACAGTGCCTCTGGAAGTTACTACGGTTTCCCTAAATAACCATAACTATACAGGGTGAGGTCATGGTTATGTAACTGCTGCCTGGCACCTTGCTGCTACTGTTGCCCCTGGAGATAAAGGTGTGCAGGACCTTCTGTGTAGCTCAGCTCACCAGCTGCCACAGCTGGATAAGGGTGGACATCCTGTCTAACTCATCCCACACCATGAGCTGGGTAACGCATGTTGTACCTGCCCTCAGTGCCTGAGTTATACTCTCTGCTGTGCAATCAGAACACTTGCATTATAGCATGTCTACCCGTCCGTGTGCGTGTGTGGGTGTGTGTGAGTGAGAGAGAGAGAGAGAGAGAGAACCTTGCCATGGGATGCCAGGCCCCTGAGCTACTGGGATATGCGCTGTCTACTCACTACCCGAAACTGGGATAATTGGGTAAATAATTATTGTTTTTTGTTCATCTTTCTCTTGTTTTTACTCATCTTTCTCAAACGTCTGTATAGCTCACATGTATTTTAGTTTTTGATATTGGAAGTGTTTGGGTCTTTATTTGGAAGTTTGGCGGTGTTTTTGTGACCAGAAATATGCCAGAGGAGCTTAAACCCTTGTTTATATCTAACAGCTGATGGTCAAATTGGTTTTATTACAGGTAGTTTCGCTTAAGGTAGCAATTTCCAAGAACCTATCCAGAGGGTAAGTAAGAATTTACTGTATAACTTTTATTTGTAAAAGCTGGGGGAAAAAAACCCAAATCAAAACAAACGAAATCCAGTCACTATTCTTAAACCTTCCCTCTCTACCCCCCACCACGCTTGTTTTTTTCACAGAGCTACTTTTTTCCCTAAAGCCCAGTCTGCTGTGGTTGGGACCTTCTCTCTTCCCTGCATTTCCCGGTACCCAGACCCCTCCCCCTGCCTCCTGGGCCAGGAGAAAGCTCCTCATCCCTGTTACATAATTAAGCAGAGAAATGAAGAGCTCATCTCCAGCTCACACTAGGCTCTGGCTTTCCTTTGTGTTAAACCCCAAGGGTACCCAGGGATGAATCTAAATAAAATAGTCATCTGCCCTGGGCCTTTACCAGCTGAAATATGTGGGACTAGAAGTCACTTGGAAAGCATAGTTTTCCTTTTATTTGTACCAGATCAAATTCTTAGGCAGGTCCCCTCCTCCAGCAACCCGAGGAAATTTCCCAAGGGATGCTGGAAAATTCCCATCCCAGGCCCCAGGGTCCCCAGGACAGCCATTCCTAGAGAAGGAAGCAGGGTCTTCAGGCAGAGGTGGGGAATTGAGTAAAGACCCCAGAGCAGCAGCTGGAAGAGAGAAACAAGAGTCAAGCTTGGGGATGGCAGAGCCTGGAGAAAGTCCCAGAAGAGGAGAAAGCAGTTAACTGGGTTTTGCTGCAGAGCAGAATTGGGTGGATCAGAACAGAAAATTAGATGGGAGTATATTTTGGGAGTAGCGCTAAATCGAAAGGCCTGGTTCTTGAACTCAGAAGTAGTTCAAGACACAGACAAGTTAGGGGAAAACAAAGAGCAAAAGGCAGGAAGCGTGAAGTACAGGCCTGGACAAAAATTGCTTCAAAGGATGGATTATGCACGGCTCCGTGCTGACTCAGCTGTTTGCTCTCCTGCAAAGATGAAAAAGATAAACTCTACAGTCAGGTTTTAAAACCCATATCAAAATTGAAATCCCTTGAAATCAGGAGTCAGCCATGTGGGAGCTGGCAGTCCCTGGGAAGGCCATGGGGAGGGTTTGTGGCATAGGCATTGCCTAAAGATAAAGTAAAAAAAAAAAAAAATTAAAAATACTAACTCATGCAAACAAACACAGGTAGAGCAAATTTAAGTGAGTGACCCCCCCCACCCCAAGCTCAGTCTAAAGTCACGGTTAGCACATGCTAATGAAGAAAGCCTGGAAGTGCTTGCTCCACAGGAAATTATTGCTCCTGAAACTCTGGAGCTACTGAGAGGCCAGCTGTGGTGTGATTGTGCTCGGGAGAGTGCTGAGCTCTGTATTAAACAGGCAAATCCATTGTGAATGCAATTTCTGAATTAAGAATTAATTTGGTCAAGGGATTCTATTAGTGTGCACGTTCATTCCTATTTAAACAACCACCACCCTCCTGGGCAGTCATCCACAGTTATGGGGCCCCACCAGAGACTGAGCCAAGGTCAGCTCAGATCTGGTACTTACCCTCTGTGTGATGGGACACAAGCTACTTCTTTGAATCTGCTTTTCTCACCTGTGCCACGTGGGGGCAGCAATAACTGCCCCCCCACCAACTCCCGGCTTTGGGAACATCACATAAGATAAAGGGCATAAGTAGCATCCAGAAGGTCATGGCTATTGCTTTCAATAAAAAGACAAATGAAGCATGACTGAGATGTGCTTCAGATGCTAAGACTGAGCCAGAACGGACATATTTAAAAGGACTTCAGTAAGTAGCAGAATCCTGATGTTTCAGCTGCCTGAAAAAGAAAGATGCCACTTTCCCAGCTTTTTCCACATTGGAGCTGGGTATGCCCATGAGATGTGAGTGGCTGTAATCTCAGCTGGGAGGGGTCTCATTTCCCTCTCATTCCCCACATGTAATTGCTCCCTCCTACTTCCAACTCTGGATGACAGGCTATACCTCCAACCTCCATCTGAGGTTATGATGCAATTTTGAGAGTATCTTCATGCAAATTCTTTTTCTTTTTTGAGACAGAGTCTCAAGCTGTCACCCTGGGTAGAGTGCCATGGCATCACAGCTCACAGCAATCTCTAACTCTTGGGCTTAAGCGATTTTCTTGCCTCAGCCTCCCAAGTAGCTGGAACTACAGGTGCCCACTACAGTGCCTGGCTTTTTTTTTTTTTTTTTTGGACATAGTTGTCATTGTTGTTTGGCAGGCCCGGGCTGGATTTGAAACCTCCAGCTCTGGTATATGTGGCTGGCACCCTTGCTGCTTGAGCTACAAGCACCGAGCCAGCATGCAAATTCTTAATGATGCCATGGAACCATCACACCAGCTTTGCGAATACCCATACCATATTTCTTTTATGTGTGAGAAAATTATACTTCTATCTTTTTGCAGCCTTTTTTGCTCTTGTAAGCAGCTGTATATGATATTAATTGATAGGCTGCATGAGTGTGGTTTCTGCCCCCTCCCTCCATTGACCCTTCTTGTAACTACCTCCCCATTTTCCTCTGTGTTGCCACTTCCTGCTCTGAGTTTACCTTGTATGCTGCTGATAGAGGTTGACTGACCTAAAAATGAGTAATCAGAGGGCCAAATCCCCCAGTGGCCATGAGTGATTGATTCAGGAGGGCCACATGCCTTAAAATTTCTATTCAGCATAGATTGTAGGTTTTTACTAAGAATTATGGATTAATGAGGTCTCTCTATTTCAGCTTTTAGCCTAGGCACATGAGCCCTGAGAGCTCAGGTTGTCATTTATGAACTCTAGGGGAGAGCCTGAAGTGAAGGAAGCCATATAGAAGGAAACAAGGGAACTAAATGGAGAGAAAAGTCCATCCTGGTTACATGATTTTAGCCCTTGATCCAGCCTTACCTGAAGCCAGTAGGCTAGTTAGTATTGTGAGCTGATAAATTTCCCATATTTAAATGTGGCCAGAGAGGATTTTTTCTGTCACTTACATTCAAAAGAGCTGTAATGGAAGATATGTTAGTCTTAAAACAACACAGTGTTTGTCTAGGCTAAATATGGGACTTCTAAAGGGGGAAAAGTCCCCACTGTGGTCAGTAGGAAAAACATTGGGAAAATTAGAGCTGTTTGGCTTTTTCCAGGGCACCTGAGTCATCACACAGAGCTGTACACATCTAAAGCACAGCTGTGGTGTGAGTTCATGCAACTGCCCTGGTGGGTTGGATAAGGCATGTGCCTGCCACTATTTCAGAGGAGGAAAATGAAGTCCAGTGAGAGGAATGACAAAGTTTATTATACTGGACTTCAAAGCCCTTGAAGCTGTTTCCATTAGCCTCTGGTCCTAGGGTTTGGGACCTCTGACCTCCTCCCCCTCAACCAGTGTCTGATTTCCGCAGACCTCAGGACAGTGTAGTGAAGACTCCCCCTGCCTGTGTCTGAGCGTGGGCCTGTATTGAGGTGATAACTTGAAATGCTGCAGAAAAGAATGAAAAGGCCTGACCTTCCTAGAGAACTGCACAATCCTTTGTTTGAACAGTTTCCAGGGGAGCCTAATTAATCCCATTGTTGATGCTAATGCACTGCTTTTTTAAGACTCAGAGTTGATGCTGCAAGCAAATTTCTCTTTGATTTAAGGCTTTGGAAAGAAGACAGAAGTTTTATCAGACGTGCCTGGATTTTGCTCTGGGCTCCACACACTGAGAAAATGAAAGTCCATTTAGCTGTGACAGGGTGGCCAGCCCTCCTAAAAACACCACTTTTTATTTTGGTCAATTTCCAAAGACCTTTTTTTACTTGGAGTTACATTGGTGAATTGTCATTCTGTTGCTTCTCTCACAAGCATATGGATTAAGAGCAAAGCAACCACATATATTTTGTATTGATGACAGAAAAATAATTATAATAATAACTGCAATTATAACAAATTTACCATTTATTTAATTCTTACTATTATACATGCAAACATTTAAATATTTGGAAACACAGACATTTTCTGAATATTGATTTTGTATTAGGCACAAAGAAATTAGTGGGTTGAGTGAGTATCTACAGTTCTTAAGGAGGAATGTTCAATTAGGGAGGTTGGGTACGTGTCACTCTGATAAAGCCAAGGGGCCATTTGGGTTGGGTGTTGAAGGATAACTAGGAGTGTGCTATATGAAAGGTGAAGATAAGGAGCATTCGCCCTTTGGGGGAAGTTTATGCTGAATATCAAGGAGTGGAAGTATAAGATCACAAGGCTAATAGGGGGAAGAATGGAGATTTAAATTCATGTTTGGTTGACACAAAAGTCCAGGCCTATGAGAGTATGCTATTCTATTGAGATGAAATTGACATTACTTGAGGATGAGCTTCTGACGATGATTATTGTTCCACTTTAGGCAAAGGGATGAAAGGAATGGCAGACAATGAACCTGGTTACCCTAATATCCATTCTCTCTCTGTTCATAATAAAACCTCCAGTTTTTCACTGGATACCTGAAATAGAGGCTCTATTTCCTAGTGCCACAGGGAGTAGGTCTGACATGTGCTTAAGCTCGACACAATGGGATGTAAACAGAAGCATCATGCAGCAGCTTCTGGAAAATATCCCTACAGCTGGGTCATATCATTTGTCTCTCTTCTTGGCCTTCCTCATCGTTCTGCTTAGAAAGTGGGCAAGATGGCTGGAACTCAATATTGCAAGGATGAGCTCAATCCCCAGGGGATAGTGGAGGAGAAAGCTGGAAACAGTCTGGGCCTAAGATCAAGGCGTAGCCACCACACTGACCCTGGGTAGCTCATTCTGGACTTACTGTATATGAGAAAGTTCTGTGTCAACCCTATCCGCCAAGATGGAGTTGACAGCTTCATCTGAGCCTCAGGGTCATCTACGACTCCTCTGTCTCTCACACACACTTCACATGCAATATTGGCAGTTCTGCTTTCTAAATATATCCACAATTCCACCCTGCCATCACTCCCCACTGCCGCCTGTCCCCTGGGTCTAAGCCACCACCCTCCTCACCTCAGGAGCCACTTTCTGGGCTTCCTGCCACCACTCCTGCATTTGTAATCTGTTCTCATCACAGCAGCCAGAAGGATTTTTTTTCTAAATGTAACTGGGTTGTGTTCCATCTTAGCTCAGATCTCTGCAGGGCCCCCACCCCATTCAGGTAAAAAGCTGAAGTCCATAAGAGGGTCTACAGGGCCTTACATGAGCTTTTACCTTTTCGATCTTTCTTGTGAACTGCTCTTCTCCAAATTCTGCTCCAGCCACTATGATCTCTGCTATTGCTCAAACTCAGCAGGCACATTCCAGCCTCAGGGCCTTTGCACCAGTAATTTCCCCTCCCAGGCAAACCACTGCTTCAGGTGGTCATGTGGCAACTTCTTATCTCCATCAAGTCTTTGCACAGAGATCCGTACAACACAGCTTCAAATTATACCCCACGCCCTCTGACTTCCAACCACTGCTATGCTGTCCAGGCATTTTTATTGTGTGTATTCATTGTCATTTGCCCCCATCTGAATGGAAGCTCCCTGGAGGAAGGTATCTTTGTCTGTTTTGTTGCAAACATACTTCAAACATAACATGTAGTAAGTGATGAACTGAAATATATATATTTTTTGAGACAGAGTCTCACTATGCCACCCTCAGTAGAGCACTGTGGCGTCACAGCTCACAGCAACCTCCAACTCTTGGGCTTATGTGATTCTCTTGCCTCAGCCTCCTGAGCATCTGGGACTATAGGCACCTGCCACAATGTCTGGCTATTTTTTTGTTGCGGTTGTTTAGCTGGCCTACGCTGGGTTCCAACCTGCCACCCTTGGTGTATATGGCTGGTGCCATTAACCACTGTGCTACAGGTGCCAAGCCTGAAGAAACATTTGTTAATGAATCTTGTTTAGGACATTATTTTCAAAGTCTTTTATAATGGTATATTTTAATAGTGTATTTAAAATATATACAAATTAATAGAGAGAATAGTATATCAAACTCTAATATATCTATCACCGAAGTCCAAGACTTGTCAACTGTGAAGAAACTTGCTCCATCTGCACTGCCTGGCGTCTGCACCCTAGATGATCTTCAGGTAGATCTCAGACATCCTATAACTTCATGTGATCATATTTCAGTATGTAATTCTCAAAGCAAAATTCCCCCTTTAAAATATAATTATATTCAAAATCATCATAGCCCCAAACAATTAATATTAATTTCTTAATATCATGAAACATCTAGTTAGTGTTTATACTTCCCAATTGCCTTATAAATGTTTTTCTTAAGTTAATTTTCTGATTGGGATCCAAATAAAATCTGCCCTGCAATTGGTTAAGTATCTGTCAGGACTTTTTAAAAATCTATAGGTTCTTTCTTCACCATCTTGTGATTTGTTGTTAAAGCAACTGAGTCCCGTATCCTGGACCTATCCTGCAGTCTGGACTTCTCTAACTGAGTTCTGTTGCTGGAGTTTCCTTGTCTTCTGCATTTGTTGTAGGCTGCGGTCAGCCCTAGAAGCTGTACACATCCAGTTTGATACTTCACCAGCCCCACTGCATGCGTGGTGCTGTGCACAGGAGGCAGCTCAGATGATACGATTATATTTTTTTCCTGATGTTAGCAGCCAAATCCATTATTTCATTAGGGATTAGAAAATGGCAATCGTCCAATTATACCTTCTTTCTTCACCAAGAGATAAAGTGGACTTCCTCTCAGCAACTATCAGTTTACTCCGAGATGCAGAATATGTAGAATTTTTTCGGGTTGCGGTTGTGTCCACACCCCGTCTAGATGCTCTAGATGGTGATGGGAGTTGGGGGTGAGGGAAGGAAGGGAGGCAAGTTCAAGCTTGCATTGAGTTCAGATGGCCCTGTTTCATAAGCCTAGGTACATCTCAGCCTGGAGCTCCCTGAGGCCAGGGTGAGAGGCAACAGCTGTGCATCTTCAGTCTCTTGTCTGGTAGAAGTCAGGCATGTACCCTGCTCTTCCTCAGAGGCCAGAGTATCGGATGACTCAGAGCAGAAGCCTTCTGTTGGTAAATGGTTGGGTAGATGGACGGAGGCGTGTAACTAGGGACCAAAGTCAGACACAAGATGGTTGTAAACAAGAGATTGCCCGGGAAGAGAGTAAGAAGTATTAATAAGCAGTTAGCATCACACTCAAAATCGAATTCTCTTACAACAACTTAGCAGAGTAAGAGCCTTTTGGTTTGATATTTTTCGGTTCAGAAACTTTATATCTTTTATATTCACTTTTGCACTTGGAGAGAAAATTCGCATTACAGTTCCCCTTGGTGGGCTATTTAGAATCCGGAGGCTCTGAAGGCTGCCTCAGCCTGCAGAATGTTCCTACTCTCGGCTGCAGCCAGTTCCCTCTTTGAGAATTCTGATGCTGGTGATGAAGGGAGATACTGCCAATTAGCTCCCCACTAAATAGTAATGGTTTATAGCTTTGGGGAATACTTGGGAGCTTTGCAGACTACTCTCTCCCAGTCTGGAGGGAGGCAGAAAGAGATTGATTTAGGTTCAACTGAGTTATCTCAGTCAACTTTCTGGCAAATGCTACTCTGCCAGCTGCACTGGAGGTGATGGCTCCCCCATGCCCATCCTGCTGGTTTGTGCTGACTATCACAATCTGAGGGAAGAAAACAATGAGGACTGCTCATAGTCCCTACTCATGCCAAGTTCTGGGCTAGGCACCTACAGGCCTTGGGAAACCATATTACCTGGTAGATAAACACCAGAGCTTTGGCCTTGACAAAGAGGGCTCTAGTTCTCACTTGACTGTCATACACTGTGTGATCTTGGGCTAGGCGGTCATCTCCCCAAGTCTTGGTTCTTTTCATCTGTAAGATTAGAGGAATAATTCTTACCTCACAATGTCTTGAGATGATCAAATAAGAAAATGCAAATACGATAATGCCTAATGTTACTCAACACATAGTGTTTATTTTGGTCATTGTTGCCAATCCTAAATTGTGCTTTCCAAACTAGGATACTCAGGAACCCCTAAGAAGACTCTGATGGTGTTTCAGAAGATGGGTATATTTGCAGCATAAAGCTCTTTCTGGAACATTGGTTTTTATTTAAAAATTGGTTGAGAGAACTCTCACAACCAAAACAAACTACATACCAGGTTTCCCTGAAAATAAGACCTACTGAAAAAATAAGCTCTAGCAGGATTTCTATGCATTTGTTAAATATAAGCCCTAACCCGATAATAAGACCTACTGATGGGTGTGGCTATGCAGCATATCTGTAGCCACTCCATGCATTTTGGTGTGGAAATTAAGCCCTGAAAATAAGCCCTAGTGTGTCTTCTTGAGAAAATAAATGTAAGGCAGTGTCTTATTTTCAGGGAAACATGGTATATTATGGACTATAATGCATATTTTGTGTTAAATTTTGACAATGGCTCAGGTTTCGAGGCTATTTTGTGTTTGCGGCAGGTTGCTTTAACTGCACCTCTGACCTTTTGGAGGTACACATGCTTTCTTCTCTTCCTGCTGTCCCAGCAACGCTTGACAAATGGTCCTACAACAATCTGGTGCTGCAGAGCCCACAATTATCCCCATTTTCTAGAGGAGAGAAGTCTCAGAAATTTGATGAGGCAAGAGTTAAGGTCTGAAAACAGATCTCTTTCACTGCAAAGCCAAGTTCTTTCTCCAGCTCAGTGGCACATCAGAGCTGAGAAAGAGAGTGACTTATTATTCCTAAGCACACCACAGAGGCCATCCTCCTCTGAGCCTCTGAAGACACTAGGCTTGCGTCTCAGCTGGCACGCCCCTAGCGATATAGTGCACTGCTTCTGAATTCATAAAGCCCAGTTGTAATTGCTAGTTCCTTGGCATCTAACCCCACTGTGGTTGCCGTGGTTGCTGTGGCCATAGCCTCTCTCCACCATGCCCACCGTAGTGCCTACTCTGGGAACCCCAGGCACTAGCAGTACAGACTTTCATGGACCAGCATGGAGGTTTCCAGGCCAGATGACCCCATCTAGAAGTGGAGAGTTGGGGCCCATTGAGGGATGGAGAAGGAGTTGAGTCGACAGTGGTCCCAGACAGCCTTTCCAGAATGTTCCAAGTGACCAAGTCACTGGTTTGTTCTCCCATGGACCTGTAGCCTGCCGTGTAATGAACCAACTTAACCATCTGGCCTGGGCTCTTCCTCTTGCACTGCCTCATTTTCATTCACCCTGCCCTACTATTTTGCTCTGGTGAGATTGCAGGTCCCTCTCGTCCATTAACATGTAGCTCTTATTTCTAGGGGACTCAAGTTACTATTACAGACCGAGTATTTCTAGTCTAACTGCATGCCCTCAGGCTGGTTCAAGCCTCCTCTAGACTGTTGATGGTTTCCATTCTTTTGCGAGATTTGAAAATAGTGAAATATGTGTAATTATGGAAAGAACAGAGTGAGATAGATGGGGGTCAAGTCCTGCTCTTCTTCCATCATTTACTCACTGCATGACCTTGGGCAAGTAGCTTTGTCTAATTCAGTTCACTCTGGCACAGGGGGAGGGAAAGCTGTCAGTATGAAAAGCAGGAAGAGCTTAGCTTCGGGGTGAGACAGACATGGGTGCAAATCTTGACTTTGTCACTTTCTAGCCAACTACCTTTGAGTACGTGACTTGACTTCTCAGAGCCCCTGTGTCTTCGTTTATAGGAAAATCAACAAAACACTGACCTCTGAGGTTGCTCACAGAATTAGATGGACTAATGCACATAATAGTCCAAGGAAGCAATACATGGTCAGTCACTGTGGACAAATGGGGGAATGAGGTGGCCCAAGGGTTTGCGACACTATCAAACAATCAAATAGAAGGAAATATTCCTTCTATTTTTCCCCCATTTATGTTGAAAGATTCTTCCCCCAAAAGAAAACTACTTAACAGGAGTAATCATCAGCCCATTTATTGGTTTTTAAGCAAAGACTCTCTTTGGAGCTTCTCTTTAGCGTAAGGTAACCCATGTGCTATCACTGAGAATGTAGAAGATTGCTAGGCCATAGCAAGGAGAATACCTTTCTCTTGCAAACATCAGTGAGTACCCACTATGTGCTGGCACTATGCTGGAGCTGAGGATACTGGGATAAACAAAAGCAGATGTGGGCCCTGCTCTTACAGAGCTTACTCTCTAGAGCAGAGTTAGACGGTCCTCAAATGATCCATAAATTGGATTGTCACAAGCATTCTGCAAGAGTAGGAATAAAGAGGGACTAGGTGCCAGCAACCTAAGAGTCCCAGAGGTAGCAGAGTTGGAGCTGAGCTCTTAAGGATGAGTAATAGCTGACTAGATGAAGAAAGGAGGGAACAGCATTCCAGGCACAGGGAACAGCAGGGGTGAAGGCCCTGTAGTGGTGGTTGGGACCTGATGTATACAAGGAATTGATAAAAAGCCAGAGTAGTTGCACCACTGGGAGCAAGGAGCCACGGGTTGAGAGCTGAGGTCAGGCTTCATACAGTCTTATTAAGAACTGCGACTTCATCACCAGATGTGAAAACATTACAGGGATTGAACTGTAGGGATGACGTGGGAAGAACTTTAGTCATATGTGGGGAAGAATTGAGAGTGGAGAAGAATGAACAGGAACAAAGGGATCAAGAAAGAAACTTTACAGTTGTCTATGCAGGGCGAGGGGTGATGTCACAGGCAACGGAGAGACGTGGATGCTTTTATGAAGATGTTAAGAAGGGAGGACGGAGGAGCCAGGGCTGGGGTTGGATCCTCCAGCAGAGTGGGAGGCGTCATCAGGATGAGTGGTAGGGTTCTGTTGTGTGCAGCTTCAGAAAGGAAATTGCCTTTTGCTGAAATGGGAATGGGGAGCCATGTTGGGGGACAGTGGATGGCAGGGAGGAGATCAGACCTTTGGGTCTGAGGATGCTGAGTGTGCGATGCCTTGAGCATTCAGAGAGGAGCTGTGGTTTGGACAAACATCTATTCATGCCTGGAGTCTGGAAAGGGGGTCCAGGTGGAGACACGGCCTGTGAGTCACTCCTGTGAAGGTGGTAATGAGGCTGGGGGGCGGATGAGATCACTCCTTGACATTTCAGGGAGTATTCAGAAAGTGGAGCTGCTCTATTAAGCTTCATGAAATATTTAAAAATAGTTTCTGTTCCTCCAGCACCGCCTCTACCCCCCCCGCCCCCCGCCATCACTTCAAAAACTTTAGAAGAGTTTGAAGGGTCAGGTCAGAAACCAATAAATTGGTTTTTCTACTTACTTTGCATGTGGAATTTTTTATTCCTATGAATAAACTCAATAAATAATAATTCCTATACGGTAAAAATAGCACAGAGCTGGCTAAGCAGGGTTATAAAGGGCTGGACCCAGACCACTCAGATTTCTCCCACCCACAGTTGCCTCCATAGACCCCCAGAATTCTAAGGAAAACTAATTCTAAGGCCAGCTTGAAATCTGGTGGCCTCTGTGATTTCCTGTTTGCTTCAATTTGGGAACATTTCTGAGTCTCCCTGATGGGGTGAAGGGTCTTGACTGTGCTGAACATCACCAACATTTTTATGATGGTTCACAGGGAACCCCAGGACCTCATCAGAACTCCGGGTCATATTTACAAACAACAATTATCCCTGAACTTCAGAGACTCTCAGCTGACAGAACTCCAAACAGGCCAGTTTTACAGGGGACACAATTTAGAAACCCAGCTTTTTTCGGTTGAGTCTCCTTGCAGTGGAGGCCTGCTGGATTTCCCGAGTGGCCCTCGTGTTAAGGACGTGCAATTTAGCTGTCGGTGGAACTAAAGGCATGTGTTGGGTACTGTTTAGTGGCATTCATTCTGCAATGACAACGAAATGGAGGATGCCAGGAGAAGCTCATGGGTCTGGGGAGAGGCGGAGATGGGTGGCATTTGGGGAGCTTGCTAGTGCTAAATCGCTCCATCTGTTGCGTTAATAACCAATCAGTCCAGGGGGCTGGGAAAATGGGTAATTGAAGCATACGGTACCTATTAGGACCTATCTGCACATATGTAACTGCTCATTTCATCTGTACAAATGACTGTTTACTTATGCAAATGGCAGGTCTGAGTGTCCATGTTGGGAAATTCTGGTAGGAAGGCATTTCCTTAGGAAAGGCTACAGTCAAACCCTGACAACACTGAAACTTCTAGGAGCCACAAAGCCATGGGTGCGTAAATAAAAAAGAGCAGCAAACACGGTGGGAGGAGCTCAGAGGTGAGCTGAGAAAACCACTGGAGGTGTGGTTTTCCCCAAGGGGCCGGTGAGCATGGCTCCCAGGGGCCACAACGTGGGGCAGACTGACAAGTGCTCAAAGCGAAGCTCACTGATGGGCTCACCAAGAAATGGAAGATGCCAGGAGAAGCTCATCGGTCTGGTGAGAGGAGGAGATGGGTGGCACTTGGGGACCTGCCATTTGCATAAGGGTCCATATTTGGGGAGAGGTTGGGCCAGACAGCCCAGTGTGATTTGTGGGACAGAAGCAGCATTAGAAATGGTAGCAGAACTACTGATGTAACCCAGACATTATCTAGAGGGACTAGTTGCTCAGGTCCCAACACTAAAGTCTCATGGGATCCAAATGTATCCTTTTGATTTGGGAGAAATTCAGGAGGAATTGCTTGTTATGGCTCCTCTGTCTTCATATGCTCACCCGCTGTGTCCAATTTATCACTGTATTATCCCCACCAAAATCAGCTCTGTCACTGATTTCTGTAAGTGGTCCACTTTTTTTCCTTAGCATTTCATGATTTTTGATAACTGTGCAAGAGTGGGGAGACGTGGGTGGATGGGGGCAGAGTCTAGCGGAAGCTGTGACACCATGAAGTAAGTCTCTAGTGTCCTGCCACCTTCTGGCTCTTCCCTCACTCTTTTTCCCTCTTATCCCCCATCCCACCTCCTGCCGAGCAGTAAATAATATCCTTTATTCTTTGCTGCTCAAATTTAAATGCTTCACACTCTCTGTTGGGACTTCAAACACTAATTACATTATTTTCCCACTAAGAGGGCTTTGGTAAATTCAATTTTCTCCAACTTGTTATGTAAAGATGGACCCTGATTTAAAATCTAATATAAGCTTCTCTGTACAACATAGATAGCTCTGCTTTTATTGTTGCCAGAAGGAAAAGTGGGTTTGTCTAAGCATTATTAAGTCCTTGGACAGAAGGTGAATCAGAATACTTTTGGTTCCAATTCAAATTGTTTTAAACAATGAGGAAACTTATCATCTCCCTTAGAATTCTGGTGGTGAGCATGCACTGCATTGGCTGATTCAACAGCTCTGTGATCTTACTAAAGATTCTTATTTTCCCATTCTTCATCTGACACCTCCAGTAAGTAATCTTTGTCCTTTCATCGACTCCCCACATGTTCACTAAAAGGTACAGCACTTCCCACCATGACTGGCCCAGATGAATCAGATCCCAATTTCACAGCTTATGGGGTATGGCAGGAGCCCTCAAAACCCAGGATCTTAGGGAGGTAGGCAGGTATCTGCAGAGTGTATGGGTCTCCTGAAAAGGAGAGAAGGGAGGACATAGACCTTAGTAGACAACCCATGTTATCTGCTGCACAGGAAAGGAACTTAATGGAAAGCGGGAGGATGTTTGCACAGGGCTGCAGGCTACACTATATCTATGGTCCTGGAGGCTGCACAGGGTCTTACAGAGATAGACACGAAACACAGTATTGAGTTTCTCATTCTCTAGACCAGTGGTTTTCAAATGGTGTGCCGTGAGATGATCTTAGGTATGCATTGAAATTTTTAAAGATTGCTAATTAAACTATTTTATAAAGAAGTTCAAAGCAAATATATTCTGTTAACTTTTTTTTTTTATTATTAACAAGTGATCTAGGGAGTTTAGCTATAGGTTCAGTATGCCTTGAGAGAAAAAAGTTGAAAAATGCTGCTCTAGACTATGAATCCTGGGCTTTAACCAAAGCTTTGTTCACATCCTATCTTCCAGACAAGCCTGTCACCTCCATGAGTTTGTTATCTTCAACTACCAGCCCTGAAGCCTCATCAGTGACCACCCCACCCCCATGCCTACCCCAGCCTCGGACTTGAGCTCA